>ML271938.1:15550-46710 GCA_005239495.1 Nicotiana undulata | reverse complement strand
TATATATATATATATATATATATATATATATATATATATATATATATATATTAGTTTTTCGACACGTGCGTTTGCACGTGTATGCCAAAATATATTGTACGCAATTTTATAAAATAATATTAATATTATTAAATTAAAGTTTTGAATATATAATTACACTTTTAAAAAAAAAACACAAGCTTTTTGTGAATGATCAATATAGATATACTGACTTATTTGTCGAAATCAAGATAATTGGATATCCATTAATTATGATACAAAATATTGGAGGCTCATATTAGAACTTCTTAGGATGACAAAAGATGCTTTCAAGATTTTTTTGCAACTTATGAATATGCGATGATGATAAATTATAAGTATCTCCTGAATTCACAGAGAAAAATATTTTAATATTAATTACTTATATTGTCTAAAATGTAATAAAACTAAAGAAAGTCAATTATTGTTTAAGATATTGCACTAAACACACCTCTGTTTTCATACTCTAGCTAATATAATATCTATTAATGTGATGACCCACGGGGGTCATTTTATGAATTAAGACTCCGTTCTAGGTTTATTAGTCATAAAAAGACTAATTTTAATTATCTCGATTTGCATGCGCAGTCCGAGCGTGAATCCGAAAAGCCTTTAAGGCGAAAATATAAATAATATGTTTTAGAGTTAAAATTTGATGTTTAATTGACTTTGGTTAACATTTTTAGTAAATGGACCCGGATATGTGTTCCGACGATCCCGGTAGGTCCGCAGTAAAATATTGGACTTGGGCGTATGCCCGAAATTGAATTCTGAGGTCCCTAGCCAAACTATTGAAGAAATTTGTTGTGCTGATTTTTTACAGAAAATAAAGAAATGAATTAATATGTGAAATTATTGGTATCGGCCCCGTATTTTAGTTTAGGAGCCCGATACAAATTTGTTACATATTTAAGTCTTTACTTCTGGCGATATTTTTTGTCGTCGAGAGATTATTGTAGCGTAAAGACACAATAATGGTGCCGCCGACGATTGAAGGTGGCGGTGGAGAACAGTCGGCCACTGCGCAGTAGCAACGGCAGCAGGGAGGAGTTGGACAGATGCTGACGGGGATAATTAGAGTAGCGGTTTTCTGGTACTTCGCTTCCAAGTTTTTCTCGCCGAAAAAGCCAGTCTCCTCCAATCCGTCTGTTCCTAATCTCCACATCTCCAATCTCTTCCATAAAGGCGAACCTTTGGACATATGGTTCTATCTTTCCTAACAAGAAAAATTCAGAAACTCCGGCAGTGAAGGTGCACTTATTTGGCATGAGACAAATATACCATATGCAGTTTGGGGACCAGAAAGTACCAGGTCTATTACTTTGAAGTATAATCCATCCGAGGCAGTGAGGCATAATGGGAGTCTATATGCTCATGTTTTCTTTGCACGTTCTGGGTATTCACCCGATCCAAATGATTCCGAGTATCTACCATTGGCTGCTTTTGGACAGACATATCCTGTTGTGAAATATTTACCCAAATCTAAAGCATACAAGAAGAAGAGGCTTCTAAAAAAAATCTGAGGACTCAAATGAGGGTCTTACCATTTCTGAGATTCGATCGGGTTAGAGGCAAATTTTAAAGGAAAAACGGTAATTGAGCAGTGAGTGGCCTGCGAAACTGAGGTAAGTGATGTGTCTTATCTTAGTTTGAGGGAATAGGTATTATGTGAATACTTGCTATTTGTTTTGTTGCTAAATCCAATGTATAGGTGAGGTGAGGAGTACTTATATATTATGATCAAGTCATACCATGCGAGTGAATGCTAATTCTTGTTATTTTGGTTGTCTTAAAGCCTATCATATGTGATTATTGTTGTTAGTGAAATATTAGAGAGATTTGTGTCCGGTTCCACCGAGATAAATATTATTCTGAAAACTGAATTGAGATCGAAATGATAAATGATGATAGTAACCATGATGAATATTGATTTCCTGTGAAATCCCTTTGAGAATATTGAGTTAAGATTGAAATATTAAATGGTGATATAAACCATGATGAAATATTGATTTCTTGTGAAATCCATTTGAGAACATTGAGTTGAGATTGAAAAATTAAATTGTGATAAAAACTATGATGAAATACTGATTCCTTATGAAATTCCTCTTTATATGTTTTGATGATTTATTTATATTATATTGTGAGGAAGAGTGTAAAGCACGAAGGATAATGTCGTGCATGATTTATTTATATTATATTGTGAGGAAGAGTGTAAAGCACGAAGGATGATGTCGTGCATGATTTATTTATATTGTGAGGAAGAGTGTAAAGTACGACGGGTGATGTCGTGCATCATTTACTTATATTGTGAGGAAGAGTATAAAGCACGAAGGGTGATGCCGTGCATGATTTATTTATATTGTGAGGAAGAGTGTAAAAGCACGAAGAGTGATGTCGTGCACGATCTATTTATATTGTGAGGAAGAGAGTAAAGCACGAAGGGTAATGTCGTGCATTCTTAAATTATAATCTGGTGAGGATGAGAGTAAAAGCACGAAGGATGATGCCGTGTATTCTAGTTATTATTTGGTGAGGCTGAGAGTAAAAGCACGAAAGGTGATGTCATGCAAGTTTCCTTTCTATTTTTAATTACTAAAATTATTGTTGATCACTAGTTGTGTTTGTCTTATTGTTTTCCTCATTCCTTATGTTAAAAAAAAATCCCATCGCATGCTCTCTTCCCATTATTGATGGTTTTAATTCCTTAATTTTTGTTATTCCTGCTAGCATGATTACATATATCCATGTTTTATGTGGTGTCTTGTCCTAGCCTCGTCACTACTTCGCCGAGGTTAGGTTCGGCACTTACTAGTACATGGGGTCGGTTGTACTGATACTATATCTTCACTCTTTTGTGCAGATCCGGGTACTGGCCAGAGTTAGGATATTGTAGTAGCAGACATCATTATTCGGAGATACGAGGTAGATCTGATGGCGTCCGCAGACTCCTGGAGTCTTCTCCATACTATTTGGATTACTGTTTTATTTAATTCAAAAAGGATACATAATTCTTTCAGCCCATTATCTGTAGTATTCTTAGTGGTTCGTGAAATATGACACCAGACCCTGGGGTAGTCTTATAGTTATATATTTAGTTCGTGGCTCGACTTAATTATTCATTTATTATTTTATTCGTGAATTTATGCGTTGGAAATAATAAATTTAGTTTACCTTTGAATTTTTCTGTTATAATTAAATAGACTTTGATGGAAATAAATTAAATAAGTTCTAACATTGGCTTGCCTAGCAAGTGTGGTGTTAGTCGAGCCTCGTCTGTCCATTTGATGGCTGCATCTTTCTTCAACAACTTGAATATAGGCTCACAAGTGGATGTCAACTGAGCGATGAATCTGCTGATATAATTCAACCTACCCAGCAGACTCATGACCTCCTTATTGGTTCTTGGAGGTGGGAGATCCCGAATAGATTTTATCTTTGTCGGGTCCAGCTCGATGCCCCGTCGAGTGACTATAAAACCTAGTAATTTCCCAGATGGAACTCCGAAAGCACACTTGGCCGGGTTTAATTTCAGATCATACATACGCAGGTGTTCGAAGAATTTCCTCAAATGCTGGACATGGTCATCTTGCGTCCTGGATTTAATAATCACATCATCCACGTATACCTCAATCTTCTGATGCATCATGTCGTGGAAAATGGCGATCATGGCCCTCATATATGTTTCCCCATCGTTCTTTAGACCGAACAGCATGACTCGGTAACAATAGGTGCCCCAGGGTGTAGTGAAGGCTGTCTTTTCTGCATCTTCTTCATCCATCAATACCTGGTGGTATCCGGCATAGCAATCCACGAAAGATTGTACCTCATGTTTGGCACAATTGTCAACCAGGATATGTATGTTTGGTAGTGGAAATTTATCTTTAGGGCTTGCTTTATTCAAATCTCGGTAGTGTCACGACCCAATTTCGGAGTCGTGATGGTGCCTGTTGTGAAACCAGGCTAGCCACCTAGTGTAACTAATCCTGAACCATTTATTAAGTAAATTACCATTTTTCAACTGCCTGAAGTTAACTATACCAAAGATCTGTATTTAAAAGAAGCTTATGAAACTAAAAACCCAAAAATCTACAACCCCCCGGATCCGGTGTCACACAGTCATGAGCTGCTAATACATAATACAATCCGAAATGAAATGACCAACATAGTCTGAAAGTAAATACGACAAGTAGAAGAGAAAGAGATAGTGAGATCACGAACGCCAGCTGCTACCCGATGTCCAGAGCTAAATCTCAGTGTACCTGGATCTGCACACAAGGTGCAAGGGGTAACGTGAGTACACCAACTCAGCAGTAACGAAACCAAACTACGGGCTAAGAGGTAGTGATGGACTAAACCTCCGATAGTTATGAACAACAGTATATAACTTGGAAATGACAGTAATATATCAGAAAATAAACAAGGTGAATCCATTTATGTCTGTAGCCCTGCATACCCGCATGAGTTCATATAGAATCAAGAATGACGTGTACTCAGTAATCAAACTCTCATAAGGTGGTCCACTCAGTACTAGAATCTGGCCCCCCTGCCCGGGGAAAATCCATCCCGGAATATATATATAAACACAGTGACATAGTCACTCATTACTGAGGAAAAAGGCCAATCCAGCCCCACGGAGAAGATCCATCTCCGAAACATAAAAGACCACGGAGAAGATCCATCTCCGGAACATAAACACCACGGAGAAGATCCATCTCCGGAAAATAAACACCACGGACAATATCCATGTCCAGGGAAGATCCATCCCTAAATATTTGTGCGCTCACTGAGGGTGTAAAGACTCCGGAGGGGCTCCTATAAGCCCAAGCGCTATATCAAGCCAACGAAGGCATGATTCAATGATCGCTGCGGTGTGCAGTCCAATCTCATAACTGTCTCAATACTAGGCTCTCGGCCACACTCAGTCAATACCTTTTCCAGTCTCACTCATACAGTTCACAAATGGATAAATCAGCCCAAACAATGATAAATATGCATGTAAGTAACGGTTTCTGAGACTAAGGCATGAAAATATACACAACAGGACTGAGTACATGGAAACAATAATCATAAACAGAGACAGCAATAATCGACCGTTCCGGTTTGAACATATCGGCGTAAAGCCTTAACATTTATACTTAGCATGATTCCATTGTGTTCAAGGTAAACGCAAACTTCACAGTACCAATATCAACCTGAGATAACCATTAGGCAGTGTCGTGGGATGAGCCAGGCTACAAATATCCGGTGTACGCTCGCATGCCCGTCACTTGGCAAGTGCGTCCTCTTAATTTACATCAAATATCAGACAGTTTTCCAAGTTTGGAAGCGTTACTTACCTCAAAACCGGCTAAAACACTACTCTGCAGTGCCCTTGCCTCGAAATTCGACCTCCGAGCACTCCAAATCTACCAACAATCAAGTGTATATAATTATTACATGCTAATGGGTGAATCCCAATCAAAATTTATCAAGAATACTCAAAAATCCCGAAATTGGTCAAACCCGTCCCCCGAGCCCACGTCTCGTAACTCAACAAAATTTATACCAACACGATCCTCATCTCCTCACGAGTATATACATATAAAGAATGCTGAAATCGGAGTCCAAATGACCCCTCAAATCACCCCTAGAAGGCCTATTAAACTCGAGCCCTAGTTTCCCATTTTTCCACTGATTTTCCTCCCAATTTCACCATTAATCAGACCTTTAATCACATATAAATGAGTTTAGAGTCCAAAAACCTTACCTCAATGATGAACTATCGATTTCCCTCTTCAAAAACCCTTCAAAAGCTTCAAACCCGGATGAAATAAGGCTGGTTTATAATTCTTACTGCACAAAGATTTCGCACCTGCGACCCATTTCTCGCGCATGCGGCTTCGCAGGTGCGATGATCCTTCCGCACCTGCGGTCTCATCTAGGACCACCCAATTCCGCACCTGCGATCCTTCTTCCGCACCTGCGGAACTCCTCAACCCAGCCCATTCTCGCACCTGCGGAGCCAAGTCCGCTCCTGCGGGACCGCACATGCGGCTTTCCTTCCGCAGGTGCAAAAACATCGGAACAGCAGCTAAAGCTACATTTTGCCAAGTCCAAATTCCCCGTTCGTCACCCGAAATCAAGCCCGAGCCCCTCAGGACCCAACCAAACATACCAACGCATCATATATGATCATTCAAACTTAGTCGACCCTTTTGAAACATAAAAAACAACATCAAAACTCCAAAAACTCATTGAATTCAAGCCTATGAACATTGAAACTTCTAAATTCCACCAACGATGGTGAAATTACCCAAAACAACTCCGATTGAACTGAAATTTTGCAGACATATCCAAAATGACTATACGAACCTGTTCCACCTGTCGGAATTCCATTATGACTCCGATAGCCTATTTTCTACTGCCGACCAGAAATCGCCAAAACTAACTTTCGCCAATTCAAGCCTAATTCTACACCGTACATCACAAAAATACTCCGAACACACTCCTAATTCCAAAATCACCTAACAAAGCTATCCGAATCATAAAATCCGCATTCCGAGGTCATTTACCAATAAGTCAACTCTCGGTTGACTGTTCCCACTTTAAGGCTATTTTTAAAGACTAAGTGGCTTATTTCTCATTATAATCATTTTGATTTCAAGCCTACCAACTCTAACACGTCAAGAACAGTGTAACCAACCTATGACAAGGAAATAACAGGAATAACGGTGCAAACTCTACGGAACGACCGACCGGGTCGTTACATTCTCCCCCACTTAAACATACGTTCATCCTCGAACGTGCCTAGTGTTGTTCCAAACACCACCAAAAATTGTTGTGTAACCTACCATGCACATATTAGGAGGAGATTCCACGTCACCTTACTCCGTATAGGTCTAATAGCACATCACAGTTGAAAATTCGAAGTCCGATCCCGACCCATAAGCCTTAGAACTAAATATTTCACTTCTGAGTCCATTCACAAGATCAAATTTCCACGACTATAAGCTGAAGTAGTCTGAACACGCTGTATCAAGCCATATCCGCAACACAAGATGAAATCACATAATATACCACATGACTCAATCACCCATAGCGATGACTCCAAATCACAATAGTTGTTTATAACAACTCAATACCGGTGGTAACTTCTTATCAAACAAAGCCTTGCTTTAACACCTTCATATGGTGCCGATGATGAGTGAAACACGTAGAAACCAACAACCATTCGTCCTATCAGCATCAATACTATCCAGAGCCATAACTTGTGCAACTCGTGCACTCAATAACAACATGCCAATAGCTCAATTCATAAAATAGAAGATTTAGACGAGAGGACTATACTGCCACTAACTCTTGCCATTACCACATCATGCTAAAAGTCTGATACACATCGTGAAACCATATCACACAAATCCGACACCAAGGATCATACCTCTACCTGACTGAACTGCAAAGCGTGATCCCGTCCAACCGCTGGACCACATGACATACTCCAAGTCACCTTGCTCAAAATCAATAACCATGCAAAATTCGACATCAATTACTAAAAGTGCATTGCCATAACCACGGAGAAATCGGACGATACCATGCCACCCGAACCAGAAAGAACATAACCAACACGTCTCAATCC
Source organism: Nicotiana undulata (assembly GCA_005239495.1). Classification (NCBI taxonomy): domain Eukaryota; kingdom Viridiplantae; phylum Streptophyta; class Magnoliopsida; order Solanales; family Solanaceae; genus Nicotiana; species Nicotiana undulata. The sequence goes on along the minus strand of ML271938.1, from coordinate 39,077 downwards.
TGCAACACCCAATTACTTACCTTACTCAAATCTCGCTATAAAGCCCCGATAGAACTACACCCTATGCACATATATAACCAACGATCACAACTCCTCGAAACACCGAAAGGTAACTCATAGATCACTCCAAAACACGAATAAGCTCAGTGACAATCAAATGGTACATCCCTCAACAATAGCAATTTGGGGTCAATAATTTCGACTCAGTGTAGAACACACACCCTTACTGGCCTACCAATAATTATATTCTAACTTAACTCTGGTTATCCACAACAGGTAGATAACTCTCCAAAGGTTCATAATGACTGAATCATGACATATACTAACACTTGACTAGCTTTGCTCGCATCCTCATAGTTCACCACCACAAAATAGTTCGTTTATTAGAACTCTTAATCTCAAGGTCCATGAAGCGCACAAATTTACTATATCTAATCTCCACTCCACCGCCCGAATATATAACACATCCATGATACTCAATCATTCCACGGGGGATACCCCCATAATTCTTCTGTGCTACCAAGAAACCTTGAATATCAGCAGTCGATCCAACAAGAGAGTGTCGTGACACCAATGAAGCACCCTTATTCAAAACACATTGCCTTAAACACATTGCCATTAATGAATGTATACTCTCATCCAGCCACCCAATAGTGGTATCCTTACCTGATCATCTGAAACTGCCAGTTCTGACCTTCCTTCCAGAACTGAACCGTGACCTCACATATGCAACTATACACAAAATACCACATACGCCATGCAATCCTATGATAAATATGAGAACTTTATGCTCCCTTCCTAGCCACAACAACTACGTACCCAACTAGCCAAGAACTTTCCATTTGATCCCATCTAGAAGCAAAATTACTATACATCACATGGCCCTCACACCAGTAGAAATATACATCTCTAACCGTGGTAGAAACCATCAAGAACTCTTGAATCATATTTGCACAACACCAAACCGTCAGGATTGAATCCCTCTAACTCAACCAAGCTACGCATGCCACCAATTCCAAGAGAATTGCTAAGAAACACCTGTAACAACTCATTACCTTATAAACACCCAAAGAACTAACCATATCCCTTATCATGCCGATCTGACGTACTACCAAGTTGTCCTATTTATCCAAGTTTCTTCTAACTTACCTTCGAATTGATACTCCTTCTTGCCATAATACCGCAATTCTCAATCCCAACTCACCGCACGAAACCCGAACATAAGAAAAAATATACCGTCTAAGGCTAATAAGCCGCTGAATACTCCCTCAATTACCCCCAAATTCACCACATTAGAAATACTTACCCTGAAGAGACTTACTGCGAATTTAAAGCCATTACCTTCACTTCCTGATAGTGATGGATGGAATCCATGATAATGCAAATACACCACAAGCCTTGACACCTTCCCGTAAATCTCAATTCTAGCCCTTCTCACACCTTGAAGACCCTCGATCACTATATATAACCTTGAATCCGTATGAACCGTTCTCGAACGTCATTTACTCTACGCAATTTCAATTACACTAACCAAGTAAACAGAACGAACTGACCCCGCTTGTAATCCACATACTAGGAAAGTAATCCACACCATTGAAGCAACAAGCGCACTCATACATTGCACACTCTACACTTACCAGTACAACTCCATCATACAATGAATTCCACTATCCATAAAGTACAATACAACTTGTATCGAAGAAATTTCCATTACTCGAGTCATTCCCAGACTCCACCTCTGCAGGTCATAACTGATTCACCACTCTACCTCGAACCGAAACTAACNACCCTCAACTCGTATGCAAATCTCGTATTCACCATCGTAATGGTCATGCCAACTCCCTCAAGTGATTTAAACTCAAACTACAACATACATCATTTACTGATAGAGAGAACTTACTACAGATAGACATAAGGGCCACACACCTCAGGACAACCCGCATGAGATACCCCTGCCTGCTTAACCTCAAAATGATATCTCCCTAAACACTTCCAAAAATCATAGCTATCACGCTATCACTATACCCTCCTACATTAGAACATAACCAGTGCCTGCCCTTGAGACATCCCATTAAGTGGTATATGAACCTGAAGTTGATGGCAATACTAACACAGGGGCTGTGGTCAGGAAATCTTGAGCTTCTGGAAGCTCTACTCACACTCGTCTGACCACATGGATACCTTCACTGGACACCACGTGTCCCAAGAATACTACTGAACTGAGCCAAAAATTCACACTTGGAGAACTTCGCACAAGGCTTCTCCTCCATATATCTTTGTAATACCATAATCAAATGTTGAGTATACTACCCTTGCTACGCGAGTATGCCAGGATGTCATCCATGAACACAATAACCAAGGAGTTATGACACGGCTGCATGCACCGTCAATCAATTACCTGAACGCTGCTGGGGCATTGGTCAGCTCAAAAGACATCACAAAAACTCAGAACATAACAGGAAAACCCACTCCACTCCACCACTAAACTATATGAGAGGTCCTTCAATACTCAAAACTCGAAGCCATATTCCCACTCAATACAGAAGTCGCATAATCAATGGTTCTTGCCACATCTCCCGTTACTTCATTTTTGTCACAATCACACAACCTGAACACATCTAACTATCACCCACACTCACCACGTAGCCATATAGTAATAAGGTTCCGTCAATAAGGACACAAACGGACATATAAGTCCCCCAACACATGTGTTTACACAACCAAAATCTCAGCACTCAAGCCACAGACAAAAATTCGACCTCAAGTCCTTCCGACTGGCCAATTATTAACATGTTAAAAATCATATCTCACCCATGGAAGTCACCAGCCGCCGACGCACGACTGATACCAAGCGCTCGCATGCGCATTCGAATACATGAAAGGAATTCAAAGAGTTACGCTTTTTGATGAATCAAATGGATTCGCACGACAAGAATTCAAGAATGTGAAATGTTTTTTAAGGGTTCTGTAGCCTCTCGAAGATAAGTACAGACGTCTCCGTACCGATCCGCAAGACTCTACTAAACCTGCTCATGACTGGTGAGACCTATTCAACCTAGAGCTCTGATACCAACTTGTCACGACCCAATTTCCGAGTCGTGATGGCGCCTGTCGTGAAACCAGGTCAGCCACCTAGTGTAACTAATCCTGAACCATTTATTAAGTAAATTACCATTTTTCAACTGCCTGAAGTTTACTATACCAAAGATCTTATTTAAAAGAAGCTTATGAAACTAAAGACCCAAAAATCTACAACCTCCCGGATCCGGTGTCACACAGTCATGAGCTGCTAATACATAATACAATACGAAACGAAATGACCAACATAGTCTGAAAGTAAATACGACAGGTAGAAGGGAAAGAGATGGCGAGATCACGGACGCCAGCTGCTACCTCGTCAACTCTGATGAAACTGCTGCTACCCGTTGTCCAGAGCTAAATCTCGGTGTACCTGGATCTGCACACAAGGTGTAGGGGGTAACATGAGTACACCAACTCAGCAGTAACCAAAACAAACTACGGGTTGAGAGGTAGTGACAGACTAAACCTCTGATAGTTATGAACAACAGTATATAACTTGGACATGACAGTAATATATCAGAAAATAAACAAGATGCAGCCATTTATGTCTGTAGCCCTGCATACCCGCATGAGTTCATATAGAATCAAGAATGACGTGTACTCAGTAATCAAACTCTCATAAGGTGGTCCACTCAGTACTAGAATCTGGCCCCCCGGCCCGGGTAAAATCCATCCCGGAATATATATATTAACACAGTGACATAGTCACTTAGTACTGAGAAAAAAGACCAATCCATCCCCACGGAGAAGATCCATCTCCGGAACATAAAATACCACGGAGAAGATCCATCTCCGAAACATAAACACCACGGAGAAGATCCATCTCCGGAACATATTATTCAGACAATATCCATGTCCAGGGAAGATCCATCCCTAAATATCTGTGCGCTCACTGGGGGTGTAAAGACTCCGGAGAGGCTCCTATAAGCCCAAGCGCTATATCAAGCCAACGAAGGCATGATTCAATGATCGATGCGGTGTGCAGTCCAATCTCATAACTGTCTCAATACCAGGCTCTCGGCCACACTCAGTCAATACCTTTTCCAGTCTCACTCAGACAGTTCACAGATGTATAAATCAGCCCATACAATGATAAATATGCATTTAAGTAACAGTTTCTGAGACTAAGGCATGAAAATATACTATAATAGGACTGAGTACATGGAAACAATAATCATAAACAGAGACAACAATAATCGACCGTTCCGGTCTGAACATATTGGCGTAAAGCCTTAACATTTAAACTTAGCATGATTCCATTGTGTTCAAGGTAAACGCAAACTTCACAGTACCAATATCAACCTGAGATAACCATTAGGCAGTGCCGTGGGATGAGCCAGGCTACAAATATCCGGTGTACGCTCGCATGCCCGTCACTTGGCAAGTGCATCCTCTTAATTTACATCAAATATCAGACAGTTTTCCAAGTTTGGAAGCGTTACTTACCTCAAAGTCGGCTAAAACACTACTCTGCAGTGCCCTTGCCTCGAAATTCAACCTCCGAGCACTCCAAATCTACCAACAATCAAGTGTATATAATTATTACATGCTAATGGGTGAATCCCAATCAAAATTTATCAAGAATACTCCAAAATCCCGAAATTGGTCAAACCCGTCCCCCGAGCCCACGTATCGTAACTCAACAAAATTTATACCAACACGATCCTCATCTCCTCACGAGTATATACATATAAAGAACGCTAAAATCGGAGTCCAAATGACCCCTCAAATCACCCCTAGAAGGCCTATTAAACTCGAGCCCTAGTTTCCCATTTTTCCACTGATTTTCCTCCTAATTTCACCATTAATCAGACCTTTAATCACACATAAATGAGTTTAGAGTCCAAAAGCCTTACCTCAATGATGAACTATCGATTTCCCTCTTCAAAAACCCTTCAAAAGCTTCAAACTCGGATGAAATAAGGCTGGTTTATAATTCTTACTGCACAGAGATTTCGCACCTGCGACCCATTTCTCGCACCTGCGACCCATTTCTCGCACATGCGGCTTCGTAGGTGCGATGATCCTTCCGCAGCAGCGGTCTCATATAGGACCACCCAATTCCGCACTTGCGATCCTTCTTCCGCACCTGCGACCTTGCATGTGCGACAATTCCCTCGCACCTGCGGAACTCCTCAACCCAGCCCATTCTCGCACCTGCGGAGCCAAGTCCGCTCCTGCGGGACCGCACCTGCGGGACCGCACCTGCGGGACCGCACCTGCGGCTCCCCTTCCGCAGGTGCGAAAACATCAGAACAGCAGCTAAAGCTGCATTTTGCCAAGTCCAAATTCCCCGTTCGTCACCCGAAATCAAGCTCGAGCCTCTCGGGACCCCAACCAAACATACCAACGCATCATATATGATCATTAAAACTTAGTCGACCCTTTTGAAACATAAAAAACAACATCAAAACTCCAAAAACTCATCGAATTCAAGCCTATGAACATTGAAACTTCTAAATTCCACCAACGATGCCGAAACTACCCAAAACAACTCCGATTGACCTGAAATTTTGCAGACATATCCAAAATGACTATACGAATCTGTTCCAACTGTCAGAATTACATTCCAACTCCAATAGCCTATATTCTACTGCCGATCGGAAAACGTCAAAACTAATTTTTGCCAATTCAAGCCTAATTCTACACTGGACATCACAAAAATACTCCGAACACACTCCTAATTTCCAAATCACCTAACGAAGCTATCCAAACCATAAAATCTGCATTTCGAGGTCGTTTACCAATAAGTCAACTCTCGGTTGACTTTTCCCACTTTAAGGCTATTTTTAAAGACTAAGTGGCTAATTTCTCATTATAATCATTTCGATTTCAAGCCTACCAACTCTAACACGTCAAGAACAGTGTAACCAACCTATGCAAGGCAATAACAAAAATAACGGTGCAAACTCTACGGAACAACCAACCGGGTCGTTACAAGTAGTCGACACATACTCTGACCTTTCCGTCCTTTTTAGGTACTGGAACCACATTGGTCGGCCAGGTGGTGTATTGGACCACTCGGATCACTCCAGCTTTTAATTGTTTAGTGACTTCTTCTTTGATTTTTTCACGACCAAGAAAACACGTCTTTGAATTCAAATAGAAGTTGAATCAGAGCGTCCCTAGTTCTTTCATCAGTGTGGACGCTTATCATGGTTTCTCGAACCTCTTCTGCATTACCCAAGTTGACGGGTTATGTTTCGTTTAAGTTTGGCTTAGACTTATTCGCGAATTGTTCTAATTCTCGGTTTATTTCCCTAAAAGCCTCTTCTTCGTCATATTCCAATTCTTGATTCATTATTTAGAGGTTAGACATCGTATTAAGATCAGAGCATGAAGTCCGCAAGCATATCATGTTATTTAAGGACGCATTTTTAGGACTGAAAATAAGAAAAATAAGAAAAATCAGAAAGAATAATAGATGATGAAATTTTGATTTTCATTTCATTGAATTTGAACATAGGAGGGTTTACATCGGAATTCAAAAGGCAATAAATTAAAAACACATGAGTTACACCCTGAAATAACTCATAGTGCAGGAAAGATGGCAAAACTGAACTACTGGAACTCCCGCCTGACAGGGAACAGAGTAGCCTTCCAGTTATGCAACTTGGAATTTGGGCCCATGTATTGCACCTCAGCGGTGCTTGAGCCTTCTCCCGGCTGAACCATGTTAGTTTCATATAACACCTGCTTCATGGCCTCGCAGATTTCTTCAAATTCTTCGGCCGTAAAGGCCTCCTCCTCTTCTTCAATATATTGTGGTTTGATGAAAGTTTCAGTAATGTGGGGAACTGGCTGAGGCAAGTCTCAACCATCTTTCTTTCCAGCGTTGGTCCATTCCACATCGGCTTCTGTGGCCTGGAAACCTATGCCGAAGAATTTTTCAGCAACAGGTAGAGAGATCAGTTCGGTGATACCCTGTAGGGATACCCCAAGCCCCTTTCCGAGTTTGTATCCATGTCTAATCATGTCGGTAGAGACCATGATTGACGCATTTGATAGACAAGGATGCGGGCACAGAGTACCTTCTTTGTGTTGATCGTCAAGCACAATTTCAAACGCCTGATAGACAATATGTTCACTTGCTTCTCTGTTTTTTAGACAGGGGACCGATGGGTCTCTGTATATTGACTGCTCGTCCTCCCCATGGACCACTATCTCTAGATTTTCATGCTCATACTTGACCATCTGGTGGAGGGTAGATGGCACTGCCCCAGCGGCGTGAATCCATGGTCTTCCTAGCAGGAAGTTATATGAGGTATCCATATCCAAGATTTGGAAGGTTACCGTAAAATCCACAGGGCCGACTGTCATGACTATGTCTATTTGGCCGATGGTGTCCCTTTTGATACCGTCAAAGACGCAGACACAGATGTTATTTGGCATGATTCTCTCAGTGCCGATTCCCATTCCTTGTAGTGTTGATAAAGGGAAAATATCTACCCCGGAACCTCCATCAAGCATAACTCTCTTCACATAATATCCCTCACTTTTAACTGTTAAGTGTAAGGCTTTGTTGTGAGCGGCTCCCTCAGGAGGTAGATCATTTCGGCTGAAAGAAATTTTGTTTACTTCAAAGAAGCACTCGACCATTCTTTCTAATTGCTCGACTGAGGTCTCCGCCGGCACATACGCTTCATTCAGCGTTTTCAAGAGTATTTTCTAATGCTCGTTTGAGCCCATCAACAAAGATAAGAGTGAGACTTGGTCAGGAGTTTTCCTGAGTTCTTCAATTATGGCGTATTCAGTCATGTTCATTTTCTTAAAGAACTCTTCAGCCTCTTCGGTGGTGATAGGTTTTTTAAGAGGAAAGCGTTTGTGCTTGTTTTTGGATAGCTCTTTCAGATTGAGGTATTTCTCAAAGGAGTTTGCTTCAATTGCTTCCCCTGTAATCTTTTTCCCTTTGTATATCACTACAGTCTTGTTGTAGTTCCAAGGGGCGGCAGTAGTATCCTTCAGGGGAGTTTGCGACGCGCGGCTAATAACCATGGGCTCGTTCAGCCTTGGTGAAATTATTTACCCCTGCGCTGCATACGTCCCCTTTGGTACGTACATCTTTGGGTTGTTCATCATTTCTTTATTAATTTCAATCTTCTAGGAGGACTTAAAACGCATTGTTCCTTCCTGGGTGCCCTGGTGACGTAAAGGACATTGTCTTTAGAGGATCCCATTTCTGTCTTGGCTTCCGCCTTTCCGGTGGCTTGAGGGACGGGGTTACTCTTCTTTATTTCTTTGGATGGCTTGGGTGCTGCCTTGGGCTTTTTCTCTGTATCTGCGATGATAATGATAGCTTTTAAAGCTGGATCAAAATCTTGGTCCTCGCAAATCATGCCGATAATGGGCCTATTATTGTGGGTGGGCAACAGATTGTTCATCACATTGGGAGCTTCTTCGTCCCTTAACACCACTTTCTTTTGCTCTATAAGATTCTCCACAACCCGCTTGAGAGTCCAGCAATCCTCTGTGTCGTGCCCCTCTACTCCGGAATGGTAGGCATAATTGGTTCCGGGTTTGTATGACACTGATGTTGGGTTTGCCTGATCGGAAGTACGGGCTGCAGAAGCCCCATCTGGACCAACTTCGGGAAAATACTTGAATATGGCTCACCGATAGGAGTGAAATTTAGTCTCCTTGGTGGCTCATGGGGGTAAGCATTATACGGGTAGTTGTTTTGAGGAGGGCGTGGATTATATGGGGCTGGGGGAGGATGGTTATTTCTTGGGGGTGGAGCTTTGTTCAGGTTGTATTGTTGTTGCGTCCTGAGATGCAGTTGAGCGTTCATCACCGCATAAGGAAAAGGGGACGTAGTATAAGTTGCATTTTGGTGAGGATAGTAGTGTTGGGAAGTTTTGGGGAATGGACATGAGTATTGCCGAGAACCTCTAACATCGGAAGCCTTCATGGCCCCTTCTTCTTTCTTCTTCCTGTTGGCTGCACTCCCGGATCCATTTTGGATGGCCTGGGAGGTTGCTCTTATGGCCGATTGGCTCAGGATACGATCGGTCTTTAAACCATTCTCAACCATTTCTCCAATTTTGATTGCTTCTGCAAATGGTTTTCCCATGGCGGACATCATATTTTGAAAGTAATCCGCTTCTTGTGCTTGCAGAAAAACACTGACCATTTCGACCTCATCCATCAGAGGTTTGACCCTGGAAGCCTGCTCGCGCCACTTAATAGCGTATTCTCTGAAACTTTTCGAGGACTTCTTTTTAAGGTTGGATAGAGAGTTTCTATCGGGAGCGATATCCACGTTGTATTGGAATTGTCGAACAACGTCCCGTGATAGGTCATCCCATACGTGCCAGTGGGATATATCCTAGTCCATGTACCATTCCGATGAAATCCCTGTTAAGCTCTCTCTGAAATATGCCATGAGAAGTTCCTCTTTCCCACTGGCTCCTCGGAGTTGGTTGCAATACCTTTTCAGATGAGCTATGGGGTCCCCATACCTTTTCAAAAGTGGCCATTCTTTCTTTCAAACCCAGAACTTCTTGGTCGTGCTTTCTCTTCAATTTTTGCACGAATTCTGCCCTTTCTTCTACATTCTTTGCCAACTTTGGTCGAACTCGGGTCAAATCTTCCTCGGCTTTGTCCAAGTCGTCACCATAGATACACAACTTTTGTCTGAGACTGGTGACAAGTCTTTCGTCGGCTCTACTTCTTTCAGGGTTTTCAATGGCTATCCTCATTTTCTGGATTTGAGCCAGGAGGGCTTCATTCTCTTTGTTCAGCCTGTTTCTTTCCCCTTCGGCTGCAGCAGTTTTAAAGTGTTTTCAAATTTGAGCTCTCGGATTTGGGCCTCCAGTTTACTTATTGTAGCCTGGTAGTTTTTTTCCTTTTCTAGCCAACCCCCAGTGTTCTTGTGTCTGCTCAGTAAAATGCTGCACGTGAGGTCTTTTCGCAGGTCGCTCTGGTTCTTGATGCTCTCGGCCTCTTCTACCTTACCAAGAAATATAGGCTGTCTCTACTTTCCCTTGAGATAAGTTTCTTACCCGAGTCTAAGGCACTAAGAATCTGCACTGGTTCCAGATCTGACGGACCATGTTTTCCGGAAATGTAGCTCTCGGACACAACTCAATGGCGGCTCGGATGAGTATTCTTGTTTATATCGTTATGGCTATAAATACTTTTTTGTTCCTATTAACAAAACATCCCCTTTTTCTTCGCTCTTCCGGAACCGGTACAAAAATAGGTGCTTTTTCTACGTTGTTTACCTTAGTTACTGGGGGGTTTCGGGAAAAACCTCGATTCCGTAAAAGATGAGATCAGTAAATGACAATTCACTGAAATTGCATCTTTGTGAGATCGTCAATATTATACCGAAGGCATCTTGAGAGTATACCGAATCAGTATAGCTATCCTTCTTCTGACACAGCAAGGCAATTTGAATTAGTATCAAAAGTAAGTACTAAATAATTTCTTTTTTCCTATACTTGTTGATGTAAAATCATCTTCCATTCAATAGAAAATTCTTTCAATTCAACGAAAGAGATTCTCATATTCCGTAGATGCGAGATATAGATTGTTGGCTTAGGTCCTCGTCATGTGGAATGCCTTGTTGTCTACCCAACTTCCATAAGACCCGATGTGGGGCATATGGCTCGATACTCCGCAGACCCATTATCAAAAGATAACACACCTCAACGGACATATTGATAACCTCGCCGACAGGGAGCAATCCGAAAGTCCACTCGATTCGGTCGGCGGTCAATGAACTCAAATGTGAGTGCCAGGCCTCTGTACCCTCGGGGAATTTGTGGCCCTCTACCCGAGTATTGTGTTCTTCGATACAATTCAAACCGGTTAAGCCGTAGTTCATGTAGCCTAGGCGGTGACAGAGGTGCTCGATCATCAAAATCTGTAGGAGCAGATTGCACCCTTCAAAGAACTTTCCCCTAGACTGGCAAATTGTCAGAGCACGATAAATCTCAGCTAAGATCATTGGTATAAGAGTGCCATTGTTCTTCTTCATCACGAAATCCGCAATCCCTACTAGTCTGATATATATAAGTTTGTCACCTCTGGGGCAGATTAAGGTGCCCAGGAATGCTACCACGAAAGCTAACCCTCTGTGGGCTTCCCATTTAGCCTGGTTCTTGTGGTGAGTCAGACCAGTATTTTCAGCTTCATAGCCCCGAGGATCTCCATAAAGTTTGTACAGGAAATAGAAAGTGCAGAACCCGTCAGCCAGGTGTGAGTCTTGAGTGTCCCGACTAATGTTCAAAAGATCCAAGAACTTATGTGGAGTTACCGCCCTGGGTGCCATTGGATACCGACTTCTAAGATTGTCACCGAGACCAGCATACCCCTCTATTTCCTCTAGCGTAGGTGTCAACTCAAAGTTTGAGAAGTGGAACACGTTGTGGGCGGGGTCCCAAAACGACACTAAAGCTTTGACGATATCCAACCTCGGCTTGATTTTTAGAAGGCCAGTGAGTCCGCCTAAAGCTTTTACGGCAGACTTTCTACTAACTTCCCCCAAGTCGCTCCACCACATATGGAGTCCCACGGGAATTTCCTCTACGGCCCTAAAGGGGGTGTTTTCAACTGTATTCACCCTGTACATTTTTTTAAATGTTTCGATTAAGAAAACAAAGCCATATAAAAAGTTTTTACTGAATGCGAAGAAGTGTTATTTTTGCAAAAATTTTGTAATAAAGAAAAATGGACCATCCTCGCGAATACGGCCCTTCAATACTTCGGGTAGGAAGCTTTTAGGGTTGTGCTCGCAAATTGGGCCAAATTTTTTGAAAAGACTATAAGTGGCTATTTTTTGCAAAAATAGCCTTCCGGAGTCCCGTTGGGACAATTGGCTATTTAGGAAAGAACAGCATCACCTAATTTTGTGACCGTATTTTTCTATTTTGGTTTTGAAATAAGGTTGGACCCGATGAGGGTTGCCTACGTATCTCACATCTGGTGAGAAACAAACAATGCCTAGTTCGGGAAATCTCGACACAATTTTGAAAAATATGCACCGACTTACTTTGTTTGAAATACTATTTTCCATTTTCAGAAATTCTGGCAGAGTTTCGGGATGATTTTGAATATCGGGTTTTTTCAAAAATTGGATAAATCTCCTATTCTATTCCTCTCTTGTTTTTTTTGTTATCTTCTTTTAGCTGGTCAACAAACAAACCGTAACAAAGTGTTGTACACATAGAAAGTAGGATGCATCAGGATGATCTTTCATTTTGGGTTCACCTGTCCTAGACGGACCCAACCCTTGTGTTGAGTCCCCTAAGTCACATTCACGTGATTGCAAATAAACGTTCCTACTAGGGATCCGACATGAGGCTATGTCATACTAGGTTTACACCCTGGGGTTTTGTTCTAGACAAGGCTTATCCAAGCGGACAGCTCGAGCCGAGGTCGGGGCAGCGTACCGGGAATACAGAAGCTTCACCGGCTTTGCAACTTGTCCGTACCTCGTTCTAAAATTTGGATGACTCTAACAGAAAAGAAGTCACACGAAGTGCACACTTCCCAGATTATTTAGAAGACTTAGAGAGAAGAGGGTTTCGTAACAATTTATATACAGTCCAAACAATATCGAAGCGGTAAAAATCCGCATTTAGCACATTAGGTTCAAACATGTAAAATCAAATAATAAAGCCAAATATAACAGTTATTCTAAGCTCGAATTTTTGAACCCTGAACCATAGATTCTAGGTTAGAATCCCCAGCAGTCGCCAGAGCTGTCACACCTCCTTTTTAACTACCCCCGTGTTAATGAAGGGGTAATAAGGGAGTTTTTCCACTTTAAGTGACATTATTCGAATTTGGGATTTTTATTAGTTTTCAGAGTCGCCACCTGGATTTTTGATGATGCTCCGGGACACCGTTTTGTTTTGAAAATCTCAAACCGAGGAAGATTTGAGTCTATTTTGATTTGTCTGCGACCAAAAATTCGAGTAAGGAATTCTATTAACCCGGGAGAAGGTGTTAGGCATTCTCGAGTTCTGTGGTTCTAGCACGGTCGCTTAACTATTATTATTTGGCCTAAATTATCCGATTATTTACGTGTTTTATCCTATTACATATTTAAACTCTTTGAAATTTAGCCGTTTTTGATAAGTATGAATTTATCTTGAAAACAAGTCATGAGAACGTGCACTCGTTATGCTTTGGACATGTTACAATTACGCCACATGAAATGCGCCCGCAATTGCAACACGTGATTTTATTATGATTTGAAGTTTGAAGTCGGGGACATGAGTTGTCAAACCCGAGTGTAGATTACGTAGTCAAAACTATTGGTCATGACGGTTTTATAGTGCCTATTTGAGGCAATATTCGATCATTCTTTACGTATTTTCTATTTGAAGGAGCATTTTAGTTTTAACATCAATTAGGACGTTTATGGATTTATCTTAGACAAGTCACGATGGCGTGCACTTGTTGTTTTTGAACACACGGCAAACACGTCACATGAAATGCACCTGTAATTGCTAATGTGTATTTTACTAATGTTTTGAGTTGTGGATCGGGGGCATGAGTTGCCACTCCCGAGTGTATATTATGGTAGTTTTGGAATTTATTCGATGCTTACCCAATTTTAAAACTAAATATATCACTCTACCTAAAGGATTGCCTAAAATGGTGTTCATTAATCCAAAGATAGCATGTTTCGGGTTATGGCCGTATTTTAGCCCCAAATTATTTCAACTCTTTTGGCCAATCCTAATTACGACTACTTTATAGGGAGGTCACTAGTTTAGGAAATTAAGCTAAGTCTTAATGATCTTTACTTTTCAGTTTGATGAATAAACAGGGAAACATGGTAATCAAAATACATATTCATTCATATATACACAATAGATTTTTCCAGTTTTTCCATTTTTTAGACAGCCTAAACATGGATCTAGAATACTCATTAATTCTAAAATGAATTGTCAAGGTAAAGTCACGCTTCTTTCAGAATTTTTTATGATTTCTAACAAAGATCAAACCACAGGCAGCCTTATTAATTTTGAGACAGTGATTCTTACCCATTTTAAACAGCCTATTCTCATGTTTCTAAAGTCTTAAAATTCACACATATGTATACACTGATTTTCGCAGATTTATAAGGCACAAAATAGACTAAAAGATGACCTACTAACTCTATTTATGTCGAAACTCTAACTGAATTTTGAAATAACCATTTTTCCAAGATCCAGCGAGGTGTTCAATATAGATTTCACATGCGTTCTTTTGCTTAATACCATTTTTAGAATAGATAGAATGTAAATTCGATTTTTTTAGGAACATGAATAAAACTGAAATTAAGTGTACAGTCCAGTCTTCAATTACATTACAATGAGAGCTAACAAATCGATACAAGGGAATTGCAACTTGATTGCTGCTATACATTTTTCGGATGAACGAAACTGAAATATAAATTCTAACTAATTTGCTGACTCGAAGCTCCCTTGAGGCCTCTCGTTGAAGCTTTCCCTCTGTAATATGTAGAACACCCAACTCATTGGATGTTATGCCTTCATCAGAACCAAACTGACCATGAGAAGGTCAATTCCAATCTTGATGAGGCTTGTGTTTATCTGTTCCAAGGACAGAATCATTTATGTACTCGTTTGGCGTGAATATGATTATGAAAGGATCAAACTCAACCCCAGAATATCATTTTTTATACCTTGGACCTTTAGTCCATGCTTATTCTTTGACTTTGATTATTTAGGCGTGTTTTAGAGAATAAATCTGATCACATTGAGGATTCAGATTCTTTCCTCTTAAGGAGCCTTTGATTATCAACTTTATGTCCATAAAATGATGATTTTCAGCATCCTAAGCTACTGTTTGGGCACTACAAGGGGTGAATTTGACTATTAAGAAGTCAGATTCCTCAACTCTAATGCCCTTTTAAATACATACTTTGTACCTTTTTGAAGGGTAAACTTCAGCCAACCATGCTAATATTTATGCACTCATCATGGGGTGAGTTTGATTATTAAGGAATCAAACTCATCTACCCAAGTGCAAATTACCCTAATATGCTAAACAAATATAAAATTAACATCTAACTACCACATGCCAAATGTATTGACAGAAATTTAGCAAATAACCAAGCTGATTTCAGGAGTTACATACATACATTTAAATAATGGTAACCTTACTTTAGTTTTTATATCAAGAATGGAGGAGAAGAAGATTCAGATTCACACAATCTTAAAGAAAACACAATATGAACCAATAACTTTATCTAAAATTCAGTGTTACATACCTTTAAAGTGAAAAACGGCAAAAGACTTGACCAAATAAAGGCCAAGTATGGACAACAATCAGCAAGAAGGAAAAGGATTCAGCAACAATAAACAACAACCAAAACTAAACCCAGCTCCGCAACCCAACCAGATGAATTCCAGAAAAATCCAAAGTAAATCAGAGAAAACCCACAGAAAAAAAAACTTGAGGAGTTCTTGAGAGACCAGATTTCTTTCTACTGTTTTGTTTTGGACATTTTGAATAAAGAGCTATCCTGATTTTTCTTGTTTTGTTTTCTAATATTCAATGTTTTTTGAAAAAATTTCAGAATGCAGAGAGAGTGTGAATCAGAGTGTAGGAGTCTCTAAAATCAATCCCCCTAGTCTAAAGGGAAGGGGGTCTATTTATAGAATATTTGGGAATGGGATATCCTTAGGAATATTCCCATCCAAAAAGGCTGACAATAGTACATAGGGCAGCTGTCAACCTTATCTTTGAGACAACTTCCTCTATTCTAGAACATTCTTACCTATTGAAAGACCTTTTTACCCTTAAAATTCTGATTTCCTAAGTCTACATTACCTATTGTACCCCTTGGAGTCCCTGAATTAACCATTGGGTAATCAGGGTTACTCATTTGGGTTATTATTAACTCTAGTTAGTTAAAAACTAGTTAGCCCATTTTAGTTAACTAAGGGTTGTTCTTGACTAGGGTTGTGTTAACTAATTAAGGGTTAATTGAGTAAGTTCCTATTAGTTAACTAGGTTTAGCTTGTGAATTAATGTAAGTCAATCAATTTAATTTCTTAACTTAAGCTAACTGATTTAGTTAAGTTAATTCAACTTGATTACCTAAAATCAGAAACTTAACTAATTATTAAGCCCAGGTTAACTAATTTATTTTAGTTAATTAATCCTAAACTAATTATCTTAGACAGATTTTAGGATTTAGTTAATTACTTAAGAGACTATTAGACTAGGTTAACCTATTAAACAAGTGTCTTTTATAAGCTACTGTTAATTAGGTTAAACTTGAGTTAGGATTAAACTAAGTTAATCCATGACCATATACTGGTTCATGATTAACTAATTTCTTAATTAGTTGGGTAATTAATCAACTAATCTAATTATAACCATGCTCCAATAAACTATGAAGCAGAAGCAGTAAATCCTAACAGGGTTTTTGAAAAAAAATCAATTACAATGAATAGTCTACCCAAACAAAGCAAGTAATCATGATTGTCGAAAGAAAACCTATTACTAATTGACGGGAATTTAACACATGAAAAACAAGTTCTGAATTTGAACTTAACATGAATCGGCATAGGTAACAGCAGAAAGAAATCAAACAAGATTACAAGAGAAATGAACATGTTACTCATGTAAATCATGCTATCAAATTCAGAAAATTTACAGAGAAGCAATAAAGACAAGTTAAAACGGCATTCCTAAACGACATACATGATTCTGTTTTAAGAAAGTAAAAAATAAAGAAAAGGAAAAGAACAATAAACACAAAAAAGGGGAAAAAGTACCCGTAGGGTGATTTGGCCGGAAAGTTTGAGGTCACCAGACTTTGGCCGGATTCCGGCGGGGTTTGAAATGACTCAAACCCACATAAATCAATAGCCCTCGATGAGAGCTATCGATCCATGTAGGTGAGAGCCATTAAACATCTTCAAGTCGGCCGGATATGGATTTCTTGGTTTTCAGTACTTTAGATCTGAAATTGAGGGAACTCGGGTGGATTTTTGAGGAAGTTAATAACAGGACGAGGTTTAAGGGAGGACGAGGATCATCTGGTGAATAATTGGGGTCGATTGGTGGTGCTCCGCCTCTGGAGGAGATTTCCGGCCGGCGGAGGGATGGTGGTCAACTGGCAGGAGACGACGGAGACCGGCCAGTCTCTAGAGATGAGGGATAGAGACGGTCAGGGGGGGCGGGGGTAATACTTTGGGTTAATGGAGTAGGGGGTAATGTTTGGACAGTTAAATACTAGGGGGGTCCTTAGTTCGAAACCGTTGGATCGAGATGATCCAATGGTTGGGAGGTGAAGGGTGTGAACGAGGTCGTTTAGGATAGTGTGTGGGGCAGGCCGGGTGAGGGGATTATTGGGCTAGGTTGTTGGACGCTTGTAGGGAAGGAATTGGGCCTGGGTCCTTCTTGGACCAGGTCCGAGATTTAACAACTTAGGCTTTAACCAACCTTACTTAATTTAATTAATAATAATTCTAATTAAAACTAAAAAGTAACAACTAATTTTGACTAATTTTATTATTTCTTTTTATAGATTAATCAGTGAATTGATTTGAAGTAACACCATTCAATCTAATCCGCGTACTTTTAAAGAATTACTTTTACAATTTGCTAGAAAAATGATTCAACTAAGCAATTAGTTTATTACACCAGATAATCGACTTCATTTGTTATTTAATTCAATTAATTACAAACAATAACTTCACAATTCCTTGAGAATAGTGATGCAAATTTCAATAATTTTTTGTAAAAGAAGAATTATGGATATGCAAATGCAAACAATTCACGATTAATCACTAAGATTCAACAAAAATTCGTAAGATTAATTTATTGTATTGAACTTGTAGGAGTATATGGTGGGTGAAAAATCACGTGTTCACAAGCGTATCACTATGGCCTTTGTTGTTGGACTCCCACGAACTCAGAGGAAGTTCGACGTGGTATGGGTTATTGTGGATAGGATGACTAAGACAACACGCTTCATTCATGTGGCAGTTTCTTATTCCTCGGTGCAATTAGCAAAGATATATATTTGGGATATCGTTCGTCTTCACGGTGTGGCCATGTCTATCATTTCTGATCGAGGTACGCAGTTTACCTCGAATTTCTGGAGGGCAGTACAGCATGAGTTGGGTACGCGGGTCGAGTTGAGCACAACATTTCATCCTCAGACAGACGGGCAGTCCGAGCGTACAATTAGATCTTGGAGGATATGCTTCGCGTCTGTGTTATTGACTTTGGAGGTTCTTAGGACCAGTTTTTGCCGTTAGCGGAGTTTGCCTACAACAACAGCTACCAGTCGAGCATTCAAATGAATCCCTATGAGGCATTATATGGTAGACGGTGTAGGTCTCCAGTTGGGTGGTTTGAGCCGAGGGAGGCTCGGTTGTTGGATACGAATTTAGTATAGGAGGTCTTGGACAAGGTCAAGATTATACAAGATCGCCTTCGTTCAGCTCAGTCCAGGAAAAAGAGTTATGCCGACCATAGAGTTCGTGATGTGGTATTCATGGTCGGGGAGAGAATATTGCTTTGGGTATGCCCATGAAGGGGGTCATGAGGTTTGGGAAGAAGGGGAAGTTGAGACCTAGGCATATCGGGCCATTCGCGATTCTCGAGAGAGTGGGGGAGGTGGCTTATAGGCTTGCGTTGCCTCTAGGTTTATCCTCAGTTCATCCAGTATTTCATGTGTCCATGCTCCAAAAGTATCATGGTGACCCGTCCCACGTATTAGACTTCAGCTCTGTCCAGTTGGACAAGGATATGACTTATGAGGAAGAGTCGGTAGCCATTCTAGACCAGAAGGTTCGACAACTGAGGTAGAAGAGTTATCCTTCAGTTCGAGTGCAGTGGAGAGGTCAGCCTATTGAGGGAGCTATTTGGGAGGAGTCGGAACATGCGGAGTAGATATCCCCACTTGTTCGCCGGTTCAGGTACTTTTCTATGTCCGTTCAAGGACGAACGGTTGTTTTAGAGGTGGAGATTGTGATGACCCAAGGGGTCATCTTGTGTTTTAGGACTTCATTCCACACTCGTTAGCTTCCAAAACCTCATTTTATTTCTCTTCGATTTGAGTGCGCAGTCCGGGCACGTTTCTGGAAAGCCTTTATGGGTAAACTTTGAGAAAATAATAATTTTAGCCCTTAAAAATTGATTTTTGTTGACTTTGGTCAACATTTCGAATAAACAGACCCGGACCCGTGTTCCGAAGGTCCCGGTGGGTCCGTAATAAAATATGAGACCTGGGCGTATGCTCGGAATCAAATTCCGAGATCCCAAGCCCGAGAAATGATTTTTTGATGAAAATTGTAAGATTGAAAATACATGGAATTAAAGAAATTGATTAATGTTTTATCTCATTGGTATCGGGCCCGTATTTTGGCTCCGCATCCCGATATAGGTTTAACATGATAATAAGGTCATGTCTGTGAAATTTGGTGAAAACGGAGTTTATTTGACGTGATTCAGGTATGCAGATCTCGCAAATGCGAGGTCTGGCTCACAATTGCGAGCTTCGCATTTGCGAAGAGTGTTCGCATTTGCGAGCATGGGAGGGGGATTGGGTACGTTGCAATTGCGAATGGAGAATGCCGCATTTTCGGAAGTCCACTGTTCTCATTTGTGACTCGGACTTCGCATTTGCGAAGGCAGCAAAAATGTGAAGGGTTTGCATTTGCGAAACCTTTCTCGCATATGCGAGCTTCGCAAATGCGAAGCTGAGGTCGGAAATGCGACGTCTGCAGCTGATAACTTTGGACTTAGACGGGATTTTTCTCATTTTGCAACATTTCAAAGCACTCCAAACCCTCTAGGTGATTTTTCAAAGGCAAGTTCTTTCCCAAATCATAAGTAAGTGGTTCTTAACTCAATTCTTTCAATCTTTCACTTCTTTTAACAAGATTTCAACCTAGAATCTAGGATTTTCATGGTGGAATTGGGGATTTTTGGGTAGAACCTAAGGATTTCGAAATTTGGGGATTTAGACCGCAAATTGAGGTCGGATTCCAAAACCAATTATATATCCGGGCTCGGGGCTGAATGGGTAATCAGATTTTGGTTCGAATTTCAGGTTTTGACCAAGCGGACCCGGGGTCGATTTTTGACTTTTTGGGGAAAAGGTTGGGAAAGTTATAGTTATGCATTGGAATTGGTTTATTTAGCAAAATTTGATGTTATTAAGTTTATACTGACTAGATACAAGTGGTTCGGAGGTGGACAATAGAGGAAAAGTAATAATTTAGCATTGAGTTGGTCGTCGGATTGAGGTAAGTGTTTGGTCTAACATCGACTTGAGGGATTAGGAATCCCTGACTTAACTGCTATGTGAAATTTCATGTGTGTGGCGTATAGGTGAGGCGACGAGTACCTATGCGCCGCCAAATTATCTTTTTAGCATGATCCCTTCCCAGTTCCTAATTTTTTATCTCCTTGTCTTAGTTGTTTCATGCTTATTAATGCTTCTATGACTAGTTGCTTCTTGTTAGATGTTGTTTATTTATTAAAAATATTAGTTGTTCCGTATTTTCATTGTCATACATTATTGGTTTATGTTGGATTTATCGGTATTTCATGAAACATATTGGTTGGGCTCGTTGTGTAGCATTAATTGATGTAGTTTCATAACTTTTTAGATTTCCGTTTCCATTGATCTAAGGCGTAAGTGTTGTGGAGGGTTTTAAGCTAAATTGTGAGATACTTGTTCTTATTGTGTGACTGGTAATTGTCTGGTGGGATCGGGTTGCACACCGCAACAAGAGTAATAAGGGTGAGTGTTCATATTGTTGCTGATATTATATGGTGGGATCGCGATGCACGCCGCATCATTTTGTTGTTTATATATTCAGCTTCTACTGTGATTTTATTCTGTAGCATTGAAATTCTGTTAAGGATTGGTTATTGCTGAGTACTAGCAAGATAACAGGGTTCTGTGTTTATTTGCTGCAAGTTACTGTTCCATTTCATTTCGTACTTCCCTTTTGTTTTATTATAAACTGTGTGCAGGTTATATTATAAGCGCTCCGCCGTAGCCTCGTCACTACCTCGTTGAGGTTAGGCTCGGCACTTACCAGTACATGGGGCCGGTTGTACTGATACTGCACTCTGCACTTTCTGTGCATATTTCAGGGCTGATTGTGACTGATCGAGAGGTCGAGTGCAGGCATTCTCTCAGGAGACCCAAGGTAGTCCTGCAGGCGTCCGCAGGCCCTGGCGTCCCCTCCTATGTTCTACATTTCTGTTTATTTTCTTTCGAGATAGATGTACTTTTCTTTCGGACCAATACTTGTAGATACTCATAGAATGTTCGTGGATTGTGACACCAGTTTTTAGGTGGTAATAATTTCGGTTTTATTAAGATTGCAAGTATAATCAGTTAATTATGTATTTCTGCTTTTATTTCGTTGATTTAGCTTGTTAAATTTTGATTATAAAAGAAAAAGTAACGGAAAAAGGTAGATAGAACTCTAACGTTGGCTTGCCTAGCGAATGCGATGTTAGGCGCCATCACGGTCCGGATGGTGGGAAATCCGGGTCGTGATATATATATATATATATATATATGTATATGTATGTATAAAAGTTGTATATGCATTGTATCCTAGGTTTGGCAATGCACTTTGTGCATATTGAGTGTATTCTGAACGTGTTTGTATATCCAAAGCGTATATTGAATTTTTTATACATGATTATATAGTGTATATATACTACATAATATGTATACATTGTGTATGTATTATTATGTATACAGTATAATATTTATATATACATATAAATTATATACATAATTTATACACGATTCATACATATTGTGCAATTATAAAAATTGTATACAAACCATTATATATGTATAGAAGGTGTATATTTACAGTTAAACAGTATATAAAAGTTCTATATACAATATTTCCTGAGTTTGACAATGTATTCTTAGTGTATTCCGAGCTGTTGTATATTTTAAGTGTATAAAAAAAAATATCGTCCAATGATGTATAAAAAGCGTATAGTACGTGTACAACCTATACATCACCATGTTATTCTTCTTCTTATACCATGGGTATATTTTCCTATGTAATATAATATTTTTCTAAACTGGATCAATAAAAATTTAAAATTCTTTGTAAACGTTAAAAAGGGGATTATAATTTGTGTGTAATAGGAAGAAGTTTGGTGGTTGTGGAATATTGGGGCTGAAGGGATAGTTTTTTACGGGAATTTCATTAGATATGAAAGATTTTGGGGGTGATTTCAAAATTTTTAACTACTAACATTAATTTTAAAAGAATGTTAGGCTAGAGGTTGGGCTAGTAGCTTTTATGGTTGCATTGAGGAGTCAGTCTCCCGTTGGTTTTCTAGATTTCATTTACTAGCCCTTATAATTGTTTTTGGCCTATGAATTGTATACCTTATTTTGTGGCCATCAGTTATCATTAGTTTTCACCGAGTGGCTACAAATGAATTTCTCTCAAAATCTTTAGCAATGCTTTCTTTTATCCATTATTCAATCACATATCAAACTTGGAGGCAACGAAATAGCATCTCCGTTCCTGTGATATGATTATTTTAATATATTCATGTCTTAGGAAGATGTCTTACTAAGACAAGGAGGCAGCTTCTCTTTGTGAAATCCGAGTGGCAGTGGCTCCTAAGTTGTGCAAAAGACAAATATACAAAAGAATAGTATTCTGCACTTTGTATTTGGTGTTGGATCAGAGAACTCCAAAAAGGATAATCTTTTCTTTTCTTGAATATTTGAATATAATAGCCGGCGAAATTCAATGTTTACTTTTTCTAGTCGGTATACAATATTGAGTATGCATGAATTACATTCATGTCTTTACTGACTATTTTTTGTTTAATAGATTAGGTGGACGACTATTTGGGTTAATTCTCCCATAAGATTCTCTAATTAAAAAATGTCAGACAGGTCCAGTCACCTCCAAATGTGTCGCTTGAAATTCCAAACACCTGCTCTAGATGAGAGAATCCAAATAATCTTTGAAGATTTGGGGTATTGCTCAAGACATATGAAAGACAATAATAATTTATAGCTGGATAAGAGATGCAATGAATTGGATTTGGAAGTACATAAAATAAACTATTGGAAAAAGGGATTATATATTACAGCACTCATATTAGATGAATCGAATCAGCTTTAAATCAAATGTTTCATTAACTTTCAAATAAAACGATTTAGTTAACCCACTCGATCAAATAAAGTTGAGTAGAATTAGGTACATAAGCTGCTGCCTCAACTTGTGCCGATAAGTGAGTTTTCATCCCAACCTTTAGGGGTGTCATTTTTCCATCCTATACTTGTTCATACTGAATTTAATTCCACCCTAAAAGTTGTTGTGACAAAAAATTTAAAAACTTAAAGTGGTGCCGCGTCTTATCAAAATTAAAGCAAAAAAATAATTTTTTTGGCAAAAGTAAAACATATTTTCAGACTTCCCCTCCCCCACCTCCCTTTTCTCTTCATCTC
>ML271938.1:741-15393 GCA_005239495.1 Nicotiana undulata | reverse complement strand
CCCCCAAACCCCTCTTTCTTCTCCATCTCAACCCTATTTATTTCTTCTTGTAACGACTCGACTAGTCGTATTGAGTATTTGCACTTCGCTCGGTGATTTAGAACCAAACTCTATGTTTCGAAGCCTTTAGAACCCCATTCTATCCCTCCTCGATCTGCGTGCTCAGTCCGGACGTGTTTCCGGAAAGCTCTTATGTGGAAAAATTAAAGAAATAATAATTTTGGCCTTAAAAATGATTTAAAGTTGACTTCAGTCAACGTTTTGAGTAAACAGACCCAGATTCGTATTTTGACGGTCCCGGTAGGTCTGTAGTAAAATATGGGACCTGAGCGTATATCCAGAATCGAATTTCGAGGTCCTTAGCTCGAGATATGAATTTTTGACTAAAATTGAAAGACTGAAAATCTATGATTTTAAAGAATTTGCTTAATGTTTGATCTTGTTGCTATCGGGTCCGTATTTTGGTTCAAGAGCTCGTACAAATTTGGTGAGAAACGAAACTGATTTGACGTGATTCGGACTGTCAGTTGAGAAAATGGAAATTTTAAAGTGTTCTTGGGAATTTCATGTGTTTTGGTGTTAAATTCGTATCTCGAGGTGTTATTTTGGCGATTTGATCGCACAAGCAAGTCTGTATGATGTTTTTAGACTTGTGTGCATGTTTGGTTTGGAGCTCCGATAGCTCGGGTGCTATTCGGGTGATGCGCGAATTGAGTTCAAACCTTAACAAGGCTGCTGGTGCACCAAATCTTGTGTGCCCGCACCTGCGAGCCTTGTCGCAGGTGCGAGCGATAGCCCGCGGGTGCGACCAAGGCCTGGGACTTCATTTCGCAGATGCAGACTTCTCTCTACAGGAGCGGGACCGCAGCGAAACCCTGTCCGCAAGTGCAGCTCCAGTTGGCACAGTTCTTTTCCGCAGAAGCGGACGTCAGATCTGCACGTGCGAATGCGCAGGTGCGAAGGTGTGAGTTCATTTAGTTCGGACTCCAACCATTTTTCTTCTTATTTTCAAAAGGATATGAGACCTAGGGCGATTTTTCAAAGACATTTTCTTCCCCAAATAATAGATAAGTGTTCCTTAATTCATTTTTTTTCAATCTTTTACTTATTACAAGAATTCAACCTAAAATCTAGGAATTTCGTGGTAAAAATTTGGGGTTTGGGTAGCATTAGAGATATTTGGGGAATGGGAAATTGGACCTCAATTTGGGGTCGAATTTCAAAACTAATTACATATTTGGGCTCGGAGGTGAATGGGTGAACGGATTTTGGTCTGAACCTCGAGTTTTGACCGGGATGGTCGGGGGTTTGACCTTTGTTGAATTTTTAGAAATTGATTAAAAATCACAGATTTATTAATTAAATTGTTTTATCTTGAATTGTGTGATTTATTCAAGTCGTCATTGGCTAGATTGAGTCGAGCGGAGGAGAATCTATAGAGGAAAAGGCTAAGTGGGTGTTGAGTTAGCCGAATCGAGGTAAGTGTTTTGCCTAACTTTGTAGAGGGAATTATTCTTCCTATTTCTCATTGTTTGCTACATGCAGGAGTGATACATATATGGGGTGACGAGCATATATGTTTGTGATGGGGTTAATCATGCTCGGGGTAGATGATGTTATAATTGTGTCATGTAGAATTACATAATTTCCTTGCTTCATGCCTCGCTTGATTTACAAATATTAAGAACTTAGCATAAAAGGTTAGAAATAAAGACCTAACCTAATATAACTTGATCAAATTTGATAGAATTTTGTGAATACGTTGATGTGTCTACTTGATCATCTCTATGCGTGATCACTACTACATTGCTACGGCCGATATTTTGAGATGATGGATTCTATACTTGTGTTTCTAATAAATTGTGAGATTTGTGGAAGTACTTGAATTATATGAACCTTGAGGGTTTATTGAATCATTGTTGGCTTATAAATGTCGCGATTGAGAATTTGTGGAATATTCGTTTGAACACTCTCCTCAAAGTTGAATATACTTCCTGTCGTGCCATTTTATATTCATTATCATGTGAGGAAGAGTGTAAAAGCACGAAGGGTAATGTCATGCCATGTTATTGAGAGTAAAATCACGAAGGGTGATGTCGTGCCATATCATTTAAGAGTGTAAATAACGAAGGGTGATGTCGTGCCATTGTTTATATTCATTATTATGTGAGAAAGAGTGTAAAAGCACGAAGGGTGTTGCCGTGCCATTTTATATTCATTATCATGTGAGGAAGAGTGTAAAGCACGAAGGGTGTTGCCGTGCCATTTTATATTCATTATCATGTGAGGAAGAGTGTAAAGCACGAAGGGTGATGCCGTGCCATGTTATTGAGAGTAAAAATACGTAGGGTGATGTCGTACCATATTATTTGAGAGTAAAAGCACGAAGGGTGATGTCGTGCCATTTCATCTATATTGTTATGATTGTGTGTTATCGTAATGTCATGGCATGATGGGTGTTTCCGCGCAGGCGAGGATGAGAGACATGCATTATGTTTGATATCAGTCTTCCGTGTATACGTTCATATCTTTACCTTGAATTGTTATTGTCATAATTATAGATCTGATGTGACTTGTTGCTATTGTTTTGTCATTGATCTCTATTTCAATTGTTGTTGTGTTTCTCACACCTTCTACTTGCCTAACTTGCAAATACCATGCCTATTTCCTGCTTTTATAATTATACTCATGTTGTATCTATTCTGTTGCACTTTAGTGTAAGTCTTCCACCATGTTAGCCATTCATGCCTTTACCTGTCAACTTGTAAAATCATGTATTTCTATCTTATTTATTATTTTTGTACTTAGGCCTCCAATGTGCTAGTTAATTGAAGTTGATATTCTTTGTTTTTCAATTATTGTTATTACTCACGTGCTTTTCTCTTAGTCTTTTACTGTTACCCACATGTGTATCCTTTTCCATTGTTGTACTTGCATATTTATTACTTTGTAATTCCTGTTATCGATATTTCTATCATCTGGTTGGTTCCGTTACTCGTACATTTGGGAGGATGAGTTGAACGCACGAAGGGTGTTGCCGTGCTAATTGATTCGTCACAAATAAATTATGTATATATATGGCGAGGCAGAGATAGAAGCACGAAGGGTCTTACCGTGCCGTTGGACGTGATACCTTGGATATACTCCTTATATCAGGAAAGATTGTAAATCTACTACTGTGATTCCTTTTAGTAATTGTTGACTATCTGGCAGAGTTGTATACGGTACTTTTATCTGTTATGCTTTGAACTGTTTTTATTTGTTAATCTAATGTACATGTTATAACAATTTCCATCTTTTAACTAAAAGCCTCGTCACCACTTCGACGAGGTTAGAAAATATAATTACCAGTACATAGGTTTGGTTGTACTAAGACTGCACTTCTGCACACTCTGTGCAGACTATTGGAGCGGAGCCGCTAAAGGAGTCGGGAGCTGATCCTGAAGGTGATCGTGTATTCTGGATAGAAGCTGCCATTTTTCCTTGGTAGTCTTAGACATTATTAATCTGTTCATGTAGTTTTCAAATAGATCATGTGATTAATTGTATTAGATTTGTAAAATCTAAATCCTAGAAACTCATGATTTGTACTACCACTTCTTGGGTTAATTTGTAAAAGTTCAGTCAATCATATCTTAGTTTCTTATATATTCTTTTGGTTTGTATCTATTGTTAGTTGGCTTACCTAGCAGGTCGAGTTAGGTGCCATAATGACCAGTGATTTTTGGTCGTGACAAGGTGGTATCAGAGCACTAGGTTCGTAGGTTCTATGAGTCATGAGCAAGTGTCTAGTAGAGTACTGCGGATTAGTATGATAACGTCCATACCTATCTTCGGGTGGCTACGGGGCATTTAGGAAAATTTCCCTTTCCTTTTTTCTCATCGTGCGACCTTGTTTCAGTGTGAAATCTACAACTTTGACTCTTCTCGATCGCTCATATGTGATGGGGTGCGCTCAATATTCGCTATGTGCCAACGATCGGTGGTGCTGTAAATGGATTACGATGGGCTATTGATGCTTGATTATCATCGCGGCGTGTTGTCTAGCCTCAGAAGCGGATGCAATGTTAAATCTTCTAGTCGTTAGTTGTGGTATGTGGCGGGTTCATATGTTTGGTTGGTAAGCATAGATTTGGGAAGATTGTCTGGTGGCCTGGCTGTTGTGACTAAGGTGGACTCATGGCAAGATGTCGATTTGAATATAACCGGTGGGCCATCTCCTACATAATGGGTTGGTATTGTGTGTCTCATATGAGGTTCCCATTCGGAAGTGCACATGTTATCATTTCAGAGCATTTGGCAAAGTTGTTTGACTATTGCAATGAAGGGTAATCGCTTGTTAGAGTCTTCGGTGTGTTCTATGATCATCATTGCATGAGTTTTGAAGTATTCAGCTAAATAGTCGTGTAGTATCAGGGCATGCTGTGAAGATATGGTACTTTGAGGTGCTCTATGGCTTCGAGCTAAGTGGTGAAGTTTGCTAATGACGATCAGATTGTAGGATCATGGACCGTATCGGTTTCCAGATAGAGATTGCTTGGTTATTCCTTTGATTGGGATTATGCTGGTGAAGCACGGGTTGCTCG
This sequence comes from Nicotiana undulata, assembly GCA_005239495.1. Classification (NCBI taxonomy): domain Eukaryota; kingdom Viridiplantae; phylum Streptophyta; class Magnoliopsida; order Solanales; family Solanaceae; genus Nicotiana; species Nicotiana undulata. The sequence goes on along the minus strand of ML271938.1, from coordinate 10,807 downwards.
ATGCATATTAGCTGTGTATTGAAGGTCAGAGTAAGATGAATGGTTATCGAGAAGGTTCCAGCAAGTTTCAGGTCTTATGTAGCTTTTAAGGACTTTTGAATCTGTCTTCGGTCAGGTTTGAAGACGGCAGTGAATGGTAAGAGGATTTGCGGTACTTCCTTGTAGAGGAAGGTCTACATGTCAATGTTGGGGTGATGCAAGAAATGTTCTCGGATTCCCAAGAAGTTCCCTCAGGGCGTCATATCGAATTGAGTTACTTTCGGGCAGGCAGTCTGCGTGACTCGGTTGAGTTAGAGGCGATTGGTTCTGATTACTTGATTATGTGTTACTGAGTCCCGAAAGATTTATCATGGTTATGACCACGGTCGGAGTTTATGTTTTTGACATGCATCGAAGCTACAATGCGTGTGGTGGTGTTCCCCTGGATTGAGTTAAACGAAAGATTATCGGTTGATGAGGTGTTCAAATTGCTTATGGTTCAGAGTTGATTATGAGACTATCGTAGTGTTGTGAGTTAGCATGTTAGAGGCGATGCGCCGTGTGGGGTTGAAAAGTTGCATGTACAAGGTTGCAATTAGTTTTGAAGGGGAGGATATGAGTTTTTCATGGTACGAACGATTTTCGGTGTTTAAGGTTTTGCCGGCACCATGTGTTTTCACCGGAGCGCCTGTTGGAAGATACATTTTTTTATTTATGGGTTCATTACCGAAAGATGATGTAGTATGAGTTACGTGTCAGCTATTTGAGAAGCGGTGTTGAGATTGTGTATGAAAATTCTGGTATTCGTGAGGCTCAGAGATTGAATGTTCTTGTTGGCGGACTATTCCTCGATTGCGAGTTGTGAATGAGTGTAGAAGATTGGATGATTAATGGTAGGTGTTATGGAAAGGTTGCTATGGACTTTTGGAAGGTTTATTACATGTTTGAGGATGATCGGAATTTAGTTTGGGGATTATTTTGAGCCCAGTGAGGCTGTGTGTTCTGTATCAGGTTGGATTTGCTTGTTCTTGTGCAGTTGGTGACATATGTATATCATCGGGCGGAGTGGATGTTATTCGCGCCTTGGTTTATGTCGTATGTTTCTCTCTTATGCTACGATGGGTTGCGGGAGTTACATGATTCTTCTCACGCATATTGTGATTCGGTTTAGGCCTCATGGCACTATGGGCGAGGTGGCCTTTGTAATGTTTCTTAGCGTATTGCACCATAATTGTGCTTGTCTTTCTCAGTATTGTTGTTCCTAATGATTTCCCCACGGTTATATTTTGTGCACTCTATTGTGCTTGATGTTGACGCACATGTGATCAGTGAGCTGAGTATTATGGATCGATGGGTACCCTATGTGGATTAATCTGATGGGATCGGGTTACAAGCCACAACGGTACAGTGATGAAATGTGACTCCTTACTAATGTTTTGTTGTATTTTGCTTTCAGCTTGTTAGAAAAGTTTATAGTGAAGTGCTAAAATTTCCCTGTTTGTTTAGCTGATTTAGTAGTCTTCTTATTTAGCTTTCTGAATTATTACTTTTTAGTGTACGAAGCAAGGTTATGTTGGGATCCATATGATTATTGTTGATACTTGTCGGTGTGGCTGCTTGTATTGGCTGAGATGAGATTTCTAGACCTGAGAATTGCGCTATTGTATTGGGTGCGAAAAGTTTGGAAGAATAACACTATGATTTGTTGAGGATTTGGGCAATGGACCTGTCGGGCAAGTGAGTTTCTTGGTTTATTGACCAGATGAGTGGTTAAGTGGTTATGCATGTTTCTTTCATCATCGGTGGGGTATGAAGGTTTTTGAACAAGTTTCTAATCGATATGAGGTTTGCTATAGGCACCAGATTTGTTTTTGGGCAATGATATTGGTCAGCAATTCCTACTGTGAGTATTGAAGTGATGGGGGTATATTAAGTGATTACATCTTGGGTTATGGTCACGATTTGATACAACTCGTTCAAACTTGTACAATGTGTAGGTGTGGGATTCAGGTCTTGTAATGAATTCTAGATGATATAGACTGGGTTCTAAGGTTTACGGACTAAGGTTGAACCAGGGATCTCTAATGGTGTTGTGTTGGCGGGCTTATGTGGATCAGGGTGAGGTCGGATCACCCCTGGGTTGTGCTTAGTGAGGTTACACCGTGATTTAGTAGCTTTGGAAATACTCCTAGCGCGTTCGAGGACGAACATGTGTAAGTGGTGGAGGATGTAATGACCCGAATGGTCGTTTTGAGTATCTGCACTTCGCTCGGTGTTTTAGAACCAAACTCTGTGTTTTGAAGCCTTTAGAGCCTCATTCTAGCCCTCCACGATTTGCGTGCACAGTCCGGGTGTGTTTTCCGAAAAGCTCTTATGTGGAAAAATTGAAGAAATAATAGTTTTGGCCTTAAAAATGATTTTTAGTTGACTTCGGTCAACATTTTGAGTAAACGGACTCGGACCCATGTTTTGACGGTTCTGGTAGGTCCGTAGTAATATAGGGGACATTGGGCGTATGCCCGAAATTGAATTCCGAGGTCCTTAGCTCGAGATATGAATTTTTGACTGAAATTGAAATACTGAAAATCTATGATTTTAAATAATTTTCTTAATGTTTGATCTTGTTGGTATCGGGTCCGTATTTTGGTTCCGGAGCCCGGTACAGGTCCGCTATGATATTTATACCTTATCTGTGAAATTTGGTGAGAAACGAAACTTATTTGACGTGATTCGGATCCTCGATTGAGAAAATGGAAATTTTAAAGTGTTCTTGAGAATTTCATGTGTTTTGGTGTTAAATTCGTAGCTCGAGGTGTTATTTTGGCGATTTGATCGCATGAGCAAGTCCGTATGATGTCTTTAGACTTGTGTGCATGTTTGGTTTGGAGCCCCGAGGGCTCGGGTGCTATTCGGGTGATGTGCGAGTTGAGTTCAAACCTTAACAAGGCTGCAGATGCACCAGATCTAGTGTGCCCGCACTTGCGAGCCTTTGGTCGCAGGTGCGACCAAGGCCCGAGACTTCATTTTTACGCAGATGCGGACTTTTCTTCGCAGGAGCGGGACCGCAGAAGCGGAACCCTATTCGCAGGTGCAACCCTAGTTGGCCCAGTTCTTTCCGCAGAAGCAGACGTCAGGTCCGCACGTGCGGATGCGCAAGTGCGACCAAAGCACCGCAGGTGCGAAGGTCGCTAGGAAGTGAGTTCATTTAATTCGGACTCCGGCCATTTTTCTTCTTATTTTCAGAAGGACATGAGACCTAGGGCGATTTTTCAAAGACATTTTCCCCAAATCATAGGTAAGTGTTCCTTAATTCGTTTCTTTCAATCTTTTACTTCATTTTACAAGAATTCAACCTAAAATCTAGGAATTTCATGGTGGAAATTTGGGGTTTGGGTAGAATTAGAGATTTTTGGGGAATGGAAAATTGGACCACAATTTGGGGTCGGATTTCGAAACTAATTACATATTTGGGCTCGGGGGTGAATGGGTGAACGAATTTTGGTCCGAACCTCAAGTTTTGACCTGGCGGGCCCGGGGTTTGACTTTTGTTGACTTTTCAAAAATTGAATAAAAACCACAACTTTATTAATTAAATTATTTTCTTTTGCATTGTGTGATGTATTCAAGTCGTCATTAGCTAGATTGAGTCGAGAGGAGGTGAATTTCTAGAGGAAAAGACTATGTGAGTGTTGAGTTAGCCAAATTGAGGAAAGTATTTTGCCTAACTTTATTGAGAAATTTTTTTCTCCTATTTATCATTGTTTGCTATATGCGGGGGTGATAGATATATGAGGTGACAAGCATATATGTATTTTCCGGGGTTAATCATGCTCGGGGTAGATGATGTTATAATCGTGTCTTGTAGAATTACGTAATTTCTTTGCTTCATGCCTCTCTTGATTTACAGATGTTAAGAACATAACATAAATGTTAGAAATAAAGACCTAGCCTAATATAACTTGATCAAATTTGATAGAATTTTTAAAATACATTGATGTGTCTAGTTTGGTCATCTCTATGCGTGATCACTACTATATTGCTACGACTAATATTTTGAGATGATGGATTCTATACTTGTGTTGCTAATAAATTGTGAGATTTGTGGAAGTACTTGAATTATACGACCCTTGAGGGTTTATTAAATCATTGTTGGCTTATAAATGCTGCGATTGAGAATTTATAGAATATTCGTTTGAACACTCTCCTTAAAGTTGTCTATACTTCCTGTCGTGCCATTTTATATTCATTACCATGTGAGTAATAGTGTAAAAGCATGAAGGGTGATGCCGTGCCATGTAATTGAGAGTAAAAGCACGAAGGGTGATGCCGTGTCATATCATTTGAGAGTGTAAATCACGAACGATGATGTCGTGCCATATCATTTGAGAGTGTAAAGCACGAAGGGTGATGCCGTGATATTGTTTATATTCATTACTATGTGGGGATGAGTATAAAAGCACGAAGGGTGATGCTGTGCCATTTTATATTCATTATCATGTGAGGAAGAGTGTAAACACGAAGGGTGATGCCGTGCCATGTTATTGAGAGTAAAAACACGAAGGGTGATGTTGTGCCATGTTATTGAGAGTAAAAACACGAAGGGTGATGCCGTGCCATATCATTTGAGAGTAAAAGCACGAAGGGTGATGCCGTTCCATTTCATTTATATTGTTATGATTGTGTGTTATCGTGAGGTGATGGCACGATGGGTGTTTCTGTGCATGCGAGGATGAGGGATATGCATTATGTTTGATATCAGTCTTCAGTGTATACGTTCATGTCTTTACCTTGAACTGTTACTGTGATAATTATAGATCTGATGTGACTTGTTGCTATTGTTCTGTCATTGATCTCTATTTCAGTTGTTTTTGTGTTGCTCATACCTTCTACTTGCGTAACTTGCAAATACCATGCCTATTTCCTACTTTTATAATTATACTCATGTTGTATCTATTCTGTTGCACTTTAGTGTAAGTCTTCCACCATGTTATCCATTCATGCCCTTACCTGTCAACTTATAAAAATCATGTATTTCTGTCTTATTTATTATATTTGTACTTAGGCCTCCAATTTGCTAGTTAATTGAAGTTGATATTCTTTGTTTTCCAATTGTTGTTATTACTCACGTGTTTTTCGCTTAGTCTTTTACTGTTACCCATATGTGTATCCTTGTCCATTGTTGTACTTGCGTATTTCTTACTTTGTAATTCGTGTTATTGATATTTCTATCATCTGGTTGGTTCTGTTACTCGTACATTTGGGAGGATGAGTTGAACGCACGAAGGGTGTTGTCGTGCTAATTGATTCGTCCCAAATAAATTATGTATATATACGGTGAGGCAGAGATAGAAGCACGAATGATGTTATCGTGCCGTTGGACGTGATACCTTGGATATACTCCTTATACCAGGAAAGATTGTAAATCTACTACTGTGATTCCTTTTAGTAATTGTTGACTGTCTCGCAAAGTTGTATACGGTACTTTTATCTGTTATGTTTTGAACTGTTTTTATTTGTTAATCTAATGTACATGTTATAACAATTTCCATCTTTTAACTAAAAGTTTCGTCACTACTTCGATGAGGTTAGACAGAATATTTACCAGTACATGGGGTCGGTTGTACTGATACTGCACTTCTGCACACTCTGTGCAGACTATTGGAGCGGAGCCGCTGAAGGAGTCGGGAGTTGATCCTGAAGATGTTCGTGTATTCTGGATTGAAGATGCCATTTGTCCTTGGTAGTCTTAGTCATTATTAATCTGTTCATGTAGTTTTCAAACAGATCGTGTGATTAATTGTATTAGCTTTGTAAATTCTAAATTCTAGAAGCTTATAATCCGTACTACCAGCTCTTGGGTTAATTTATAAAAGTTCAATCAATCCTATCTCAGTTTCTTATATATTCTTTTGGCTCGTATCTATTGTTGATTGTCTTACCTAGCGGGTCGAGTTAGGTGCCATTATGACATGTGATTTTGGGCCGTGACACTTCTCCATTTTTCACTCCACTCCTTTCTAAGAGCAGATTTTCTTGCTCTTTTCCCTTTCTTTTTCTTCAACTTTCAGATTCAATTTAATAGTGTAATAGCAAGAAATGACACAAAATTTGTTAGTTTGTGAACAACTATTGGCCGAAAAAATTCCTCCGGCAAACTTCTATATTTTTCGGTGATTCAACAAACAGAATATAACTAGATCTCGACCCCCATATCACCAACCTATGTCGTCACAATTTTTGTGTAGTAAATTTTATATCTTTCTTGTCTTTTTTTCTCTTTGGACTCCACAAATTAATTCATTCAAATGAAATCAAAGCCATGAACCTGTTGATAATGGAGGTTTTGGTGGTAGCTTTGAAAAAAAGAAGAAGAAGAATATGTGAATGAAAAAGTAAACAGAAAAATAGTCAATTTCTTTTTAATTTATTATATTTCTGGTATGGCGCTGATGTGTCATGCGCGTGTGGAACACCCCAGGCCATGAAAGTGGTATTATGCTTCATAAGGTGGTATTAAATTCACTTTGGACAAGTATAGGGAGGTATTAGGACACCCATAAAGGTTGGGATGAAAACTCATTTTTCGGCACAAGTTCAGTGAGTATCTTATGTATCCTTAAAATTACCTAGATACTAGCTTTAGTAAAGTAGAAAAGTTAACCATACTTATAACATCATATTAGCATTTCTTTGTCTGTACCTCATAAGACTAAAAATGGAAGGAAAAAGATTTATCCATTGAGTGCTTACAACAAACTAATAAATGCAAGACAATTATTTTACATTAAATTCTTAGTTAAGTGATACATATTCTTAATTTAGTCTGTGCCTTCTAATACTAAATTCTTTTATCTGATATAAGTCATATGTTGAATTTGGAAAATATAGCATTCAGAGCCCTATCAAAGCAGATAAAAAAGGGCATATGAGCGGCAATCCTATGCTGAGTAAGGGGAGAAGGTGCCCCTTTTGCTATGCTTGAACTAGAGAAGTTAGGGTAAGACATTTGGTATGACATCGGTTTTATAGACGTATTACATATCCTACTGAAAAGATCTTAATAACACAAGTAGGGTTCGGCCAACTATAACTAGAGTGTGACATGTATTTCCATATAAAAGTATACCAATGAGTAGGGAGAGTAGTACTACTCGTTAGGGTTGTGTATGGATCGGATCGGATCGAATTTAGCACATTTCGGATTCGGATTTCGGATTCTAGAAAATGCAATCCGAATCCGATCCGAATTATATCGGATCGGATTCGGATTTTAAAGTTTGGATCGGATCGGATTTCGGATCGTAAATGCCTCAAAGTTGCAAACTAATATGTATATTTTCTTTGTAAAAGAGGCAATGCATTAAGAAAAATTCATGTTTATACAATTATGAGAGTACTATGGTGCCAATATAGCTAACTCTAGCAATTGTAAAGCTAATAACTTGGAGGAAGATGTAAAGAAAATATTGACTATTCGAAATTAAAGTGTAGTATTTATACATTGCCTAATAATTTCGGATTTCGGATAGGATCAGATTAAAATATACCAATCCGAAATCCGAAATTTTTATAAACACAATCCGAAATCCGGTCCAATCCAAAATCCGAAATCCGAAATTAACGGATCGGTTCGGATTTCGGATATCCGATCCAAATGAACAGCCCTACTACTCGTTACCAAAATATCTTTAAAAAATAAGCAAAAAAAGAAAACAAAAACACCAAAGTTTGAAAACGAAAGGAAAGCCGAAAGCATAGGAGAGGAGATGGTCCAAAAAGCCAATAAAAATCAAATAATAAGAAGCCAAATTGCAAAACAAGCACTTGTTAAAATGTCTTATAACTACAATGTGCCGGAATATTACCAAGTAGATTCCGGGCCGGCCAGGCTAATTAAACAAACAACAATGTCTTTCTCAGCTGGGTCAGTCTCTGGGGTCCGCTGATCCTGCCCGCGGTCAGTTTTAAGTTATTTACTTAGAGCCCCCTTTAGTTTTCCCCTGATATATTTTTTCCTCAATAAAGTTTAAGAAATTCAAAAAAATCACTTCGTACTGCTAGACAGCTAGAGTGAGGATTTCGAAGATCGCATCGCGGAAGGAGTAGTGCTACTCACTGTAAGATGCTTATCTCTTAACAATTTGATCTTCTTCTATGAGATCGTTGTTTGTGTTTATCAATTTTCTGAAAATTGTTTTTTTTCTTTTTGGGTCAATTTCTTGATTTTATGGTGTGCTGTGTAGTGGAGAAGTTTAAAGCTTGAAATTTTATGTTTTAATTCGATGAATTATGTGGGGGTTTAGAGATATTAATTTAGGGTAATTATAGATGGCTTGAGTTGACTACTTTCTTTTTTGAAGCTTTAGAGAGGGTAATGAGCTGAAATGTAGTGTTTGATACAAGGAATGAGTTAAACAGCTGGTCAATTACAAGGATGGGTTGTTATTTATGAATTTGTAACATATGGAAATTTGGGGATGTGTTATTGTGTACTCCAATACTACAGCAACAAAAATTATGCCTCAATCTCAAACGAGATGATGTTCGATATATGAATCCTCAAAATTCATTCCAATACTCAATTTCAAAGAAGTAAGCAAAAGGCTGATCAGCATAAACTAGTCTTGAGCTGAAATGCAATATGTAATACCAGGGTTGACTTCACCAGCTGGTTAAATCACTAGTCCTAATATATAAATTTAGCTCATTTTGAAACCTGTGAGGGTGTGAGCTTAGATAATCTTTAGATTGAAAATCCAGTATTGGAATGACATAGATATGTAGAGTAGATTGAATATGGCTTCAGATAGGCAACCTCAACTAGTTTGGAAAACTCAGAAGTCACTGCTGAAGTATTAGTTTTAGATTAAACATACATTGGAAGTTTCTATATTTACACTCACACAAAAAAAAGTTTTAAACTATATTTGATTGGTCTCTCAGTCTCAAAAGTCAAATTGCAAAAAAGCCAAAGTGCTGACACCAGTGAGAGAGAGAAGAAGATCGGTGAAGTTTCATCTGGGAAAAAGGAGCTGTAACAGAGGAGGGAGTAAGAGATTCGTTCTACTGTTGGGGAAGAGGGAGTTTCATAGGTTTCGGGAAGATGGGGTTTGGATGGGAAAGAAAGCGAAAAGGAAAAGCAAATAAAGAAAGAGAAACGACAACAACAACAAAAATAAAACAATTTTTTTTTGGGGGAAGAGTGGGTCTGGAAATTGGGAAAGAAAGTGAAGATGGAAATAAGAAAATAAAAAGGAAAGCGATAAAGTAAAAAGAAAGGGAAATAAAAAGCATCGGTTGAAAAAGACAAACTGCTTGAGAGGAGACTTAATCCTGCACGCAGGGGATTACAGAGCTGCTTCATCCGGCTTATTAACCAATGTACGTACTGACTTGGTTGCTCCCCTTTCCTCTAGCAACATACAGATCCTGAGTCAAAAGCAATGGGTGCTGGAGCAACCGCATAGATCCATGTGGGTCCGCCCCTATAAAGTTGAATACTTTGATGGTTAAGACAATTTTAATAAATGATGAGTTAACTAGGGTATAGGAGGATTAGTTGGTCCCGGAATTGCTATATATGTAACAAAAGGTATGTGGTGACAATGTTTATTACATGGAATCAGGGAAAACTGGAGCAATTTAAAGAGGACAAATCTTTTTCTTTTATGTGTATTATATTTCAGAAAGTAATGCTCTACTTTTTTGCTGATTTTGAAAATCTTGTAGTACTTTTTAAGTCTTTGTTTTATGACTGCTTCATTATTTTATGCAGATAAATGAAATGTATCAGCCCAAAGGCGTTCCAGGTTCAAGCTTAGTCCACAACAATGCAGCAGTGCATAGTCAGTCATTAGACTGTGATGACGGCTCAATTGATCCGACCAGTGGAGGCAATAACAACAGCAATCCTAGTCTTGCTTCAAAGCAACGTCTGCGTTGGACCAATGAGCTTCATGAACGATTTGTTGATGCTGTCGCACAGCTTGGTGGCCCGGATAGTAAGTTTCTGGACTTCCACTTTGGCCAGTCTATTTGTATCTCCCCCCCCCCCCCACCCCCGTTCCGCTCCATCTAACTCTTCTCA
>MDKH01057155.1:0-19767 GCA_005239495.1 Nicotiana undulata | reverse complement strand
CGTATTAAAATATTTAATTAAGCCAGGTATGAGTTAAGCGACCATGCTAAAACCACGAAATCCGGGAGTGCCTAACACCTTCTCCCGGGTTAATAAAATTCCTTACCCGGTCTTCTTGTTTCGCAGACTTTAGAACATAGTCAAATTTCCTCGATTTGGGATTTAAAAATAAACCGGTGACTTGGGACACCATAAATTATTCCAAGTGGCGACTCTGATTAAATAAATAATCCCAATTTGATTATGTCACTTTAATTGGAAAAACTCCCTTATCCCCTCCTTGGCGGGAAAAAGGAGGTGTGACACCCACATTTCAGCACCCCAAAACATATCTCCAATATCAAGAGTTCCCAACCAAAATAATTAACAAGCACATAATATATCACACCACAAATTTATACAAAGCAATTGCATTCATTATGACATAAAAAACCAAAAATTCCAGCAAATAACTCAAAATATACATTTACACATTTCAGTCCCAAACTCATCAATCCATGCCATTTATACGAGTACAAATCAGAAAAGAGAAGAACAAGGGAGAAAGAATGGACCTCAATAATTGATTCCTTTGTATTAAACGAGAACTTGGTTATAGCAAATCGTCTATGAAGTGAATGGAATATGAAACAAAAACCGTCGGCCTCGAACGGAACCTCGCCGGCAACCTTAAAGCTCAGCTGAAACTTTTAGAGAAGTGACTAGCTTTGCTGCAATTCGAGGTTGGTGTCGCAGCTGTTTTGGAGTGGTCTTGTAAGCCGCTTTGGAGGTGGCGTTAATGGAGGTTTTTGAAGGAGGGTTGCTGCATTTTACAGCTGCTTTAGAGGACGATGACAATGGCTCAAGGGTTTGTTATTATGGTGTTTGGTGAAGCTGTGTTTCAGTTATGTTTCAGATGGGTTTGGGGCTGTTTCGTGGCAACAACTATGATAATTTTTGAGCTGAAGTTTGAGATGATCTATGGTGGTTCTTTGGAGGAGAAGAGATGGTTTAATGGAGTTTTATGGCTGTGTTTTTTTTCCAATGGATTTTTCTGGCCTAGTTCTATGGGGTTTTCAACAGAAGAAACACAATGAAAAAGAAGGTTAAAGGAGAAGCTAGAGTGGTCGTTAATGGTTCATCTTTTTGTCCAGAAACTCTCCTCTCAATTTTCTCTCACCCCTTTATCTCTCTTCTTCTCTCTATCTATCCCCCTAATTGTGTTTGAGTGTGTATTTTATAGAGTGAGCATGTGAGGTTGGTTAGAAAAGATAAGGAGGAATCTTGCCACATGAAAATGACTCAATGGCTCTTGCTTTAATTAATATTTTTTTAAGAGTGTAAAAATAAAAATATTAGGTAAATATTTTAAAATCAAGAACATATAAACAAAGTCATTAAAGAAGAATTACAAAATCACTTGCTAATTTAATACTACAAAGTTAAAAAAGAAATCTCTTTATTTTCTTTTTTGTGAATTTTCTTTTTGTAAACGAAAATAAAATATGTACTTCTAAAAATAACTTTTTTTTATATTTTAATTTTCTTAAATAAAACCTATAAAGGTGAAATAAAGCTAAAATATAAAGATTAAACTTAAAAGATATTTAAATGCCTAAAAGTGATGAAAAGAGTTAAGTATGGTAAAAAATTAGGTGCTAACAGCACGCCACTCTTTGCGTGGAAACATGAAGAGTTTTCAGGCAAAGACAAAGTGAGCCATATGACTAATTTTTGACCAAATCATTATTCAAAGGGAAACGAAATGAAAGAAAAGAGTGCAAGAGTGCCATTGAGTCTTGTTTTTGGACAGCCTACATATCCTAGGTTATAAGGGAATCAGGTCGCGTGTAGTTCAAGGAAAAGGATGGAATGATGAGTTGGAGAGTTGAGTGAGGTTCCGTCGAGGCTCCGGTCCGTGGTCCTGTTATTACATAAAATCAAAATCTAAAGGAACTAAACAAACCTATCAGCTATGAGTTACAAGGTTCCTATCTATAAGTCTTCTGAAGCTTGATCTTGAGTCTTGAATGGTTCTTAATGCCGACTTTTGATTTGAACCTTGATGCTTGCTAGCCGCAGGTGATAATTCATTCTTCTGATACAAACGGGGAATGCAGTGCTCGTGACTTCAGTCATGTCTTGAGCAGTTCATATCTTTCATCTGCTTCTGCATTTTGGATTCACTTATTTTTTCTTTTTCTTTACTCTAGATTGAGACTTCTTCTTTTGCTCATCTCAAACCCTGTACCTCAAGGTAAAACCTGCTCAGACACCAAAACAAACAAACAAACGAAATTTTTCTGCCCGGTTTTCACTAGAAAAATTTCGTGAGTTATTTGTAACAAAAATCTAAACTACTTCTTTATTAAAAGCAATAAAAAGTCGGGGATGGTGTACCCCGAAAAGATCATGATGATTTTTTGGGTTGTTTTTTGGATGGTGTTCCTTTATTATCAAATGATGTCTCAACTAAGGATTGGTGTACCTTATGTTGGAAAAATGTCGTCAGGGAATGGTATACCCTATATTGGAAATGATATCATGGAGTAGTGTATCATGCATTTAAGATCAAATCAACTAGGGAGTGGTATACCTTATGTTGGAAAACACAACTAATGGTGTATCCTATACTGGTAAAGAGATCAGGGAGTGATTGTAACGAACCGACCAGTCGTTCCAAGAGTTTAGCCCCGTTTCCCTCCATTTCTGCTTCATTATTTATTTTTCAACTCTATTATGTTGTGTCGGGTCGATTGGCTCGGGCTTAGAGTGATTTTTGGAGATAAATAAGATACTTAGTCTCTTAAGTTGATTAATTAGTTGGAAAAGTCAACAGGAAGTTGACTTATAGGTAAATGATCTCGGAATTGGGGTTTTATGGTTCAGATAGCTTCGTTAGGTGATTTGGGACTTAGGATCATGTTTGGAATGTTATTCGGAGGTCCATGGTAGAATTAGGATTGAATTAGCGAAATTGGATTTTTTGCAATTTCGGTTCGGCAGTGGAAAAGTAGTTATCGGGGGTCGGAATGGAATTTCGGAAGCTGGAATAGGTTCGTAGTGTCGTTTGTGATATGCAAAATTTCAGGTCATTCGGACGTGGTTTGGTTGGTTTCGGAATCGTTGGCGAGTTTTGGAAGTTTAGAAATCCTTAGGCTTGAATTTCGGGTTAATTTGGTGTTTTGATGTTGTTTTGAGTGTTTTGAGGGTTCGATTAAGTTCGGGTGATGTTAAAAGAGGTGTTGGTATATTTGGTAGAGGCCCCGAGGGGCACGGGATTGATTTCGGATGGCTAACGGATGTTCGGGGGTTGGAAAAGTGAAACAGAATGGCTGCTAGTGCAACTATTCTGGTGTGGCCGCACCTGCGGATGGGGAGACGCAGGTGCGATGAGCGTAGGTGCAGAGGACGTGCCGCAACTGCGAAAAATGAAGGCATGGCCAGCTTTCGCATATGCGAAGGAAGGATCGCACCTGCGAGCCCGCAGGTGCGAGTGGTGAGCCGCAGATGCAAAAAATTGGAACTTAAGTGGGACGCGCACTTGGGATCGCAAGTGCGTGGAAAGTGTCCGCAGGTGCGGAATCCCTGGGGCAGAAGGTATAAATTCCAGCGTTCGCGAATTTGGGTTATTTTTCCACCATTTTTTTCGGACTTGGAGCTTTTTGAGGGATTTTGAAGAGGGATTCAAGAGGAATCACTTTGAGGTAATGTTTTTGAACCCAATACTCAATTCTATGGTGATTTCTAACTGATAAGCATGAAATTTGTGGGATTTAAGGGTTAAAAATTGGGGGATTAGGGCTTGAAACTTGAGACTAAGAATTGGGTGATTGAGGGGTCAAATGAAGTTAGTTTTTGATGAATTTGGTAAGTATGGACTCGTGAGAGGATAAGGATTCTGGTTATTTTTATCAGATTCCGAGGCGTGGGCCCGGGGGTCGAGTTTGGCCAATTTCGGGAATTTTGATGTAATTTGATTATTTTTTCTTGGGTTTTGTTCCTTTAGCATATATTGATGATATGAATCTGATTTTGAATAGATTCAAGGCAATTTAAGGCCGAGTCGAGCGACAAGGGCATCGTGGAGTAGATTTTCATCCGGTTTGAGGTAAGTAACGATTGTAAATCTAGACCTGAGGGTATGAAACCCCGGAATTTCGTACTATTTTGATAAATGTGGTGACGCACATGCTAGGTGACGGGCGTGTGGGAGTGCACCGGTAGAGATTGTGACTTGGTCCGTCCCGTGGCAACTGTAAAGTCGCGTATTTGATAAACCTTATATGATATCCATGTGTTTTAGAAATGATTCTGTTAACTTGGGCTGAATGCCATGTTTGGGGCCTTGTGCCGTACTGTTTGGACCCTCAGGGGTATTTTACTACAGTCCTCACACTCTTTTTGATAGAAAATATATTCTCGGTCATGCTTTATACTTGTTTACCGTTTAATCATGTTCATCACTCTATATTAAATATATGAAAGATATATTTTGGCTGAGTCCCCTGAGTTGTACTGAAATGCCCGAGTGGCTTGTGAGGATGATGACTGAGTGAGGTTGAGGCCCGGATTGTGATGATAGTTATGGATCGGGCTGCACACCGCAACATTATATATATATATGGATCGGGATGCATGCTGCAACGATATGTTGGATCGGGCTACACGCCATAGAGATATTGGATTGGACTGCACGCCGCAACGATATAGCACTTGGGCTGTAGGATCCCCTCTGGAGTCTGCACACCCCTAGTGAGCGCATTCGACTATATATGGATCGGGATGCACGTGACAACCGTTATTATATGGTACTTATTGAGCGAGTGTGAGTGCTGATTGGTGATAGTTGAGTCACGAGTGATTGAGAGGCTTGCCCGAGGGGCTACATATGAGTGATACCTTGCCCGAGGGGTTTGTTTTATGAAACATCTATTTTCACTCTTCTTTTCTCTATTGGAAATGTTGAACAAATATTTTAAATAATTTTCATTGAAACTGGAGTTTTTACGAGATGTTCAGAATTTAACTACTGATTTGAGCTGGTTATTTCCACTGCTGTTTTATGTTATGAAATTTATTTAATTTTAATGCTCGTCACTGCACTTAGTCTTTAGTTATAATTGTTACTTACTGAGTTGGCGTACTCACGTTACTCCTTGCACCTTGTGTGCAGATTCAAGTGCCAGGACATCAGGGTGAGAGCTGATATGCTCCTTTCAGAGTATTCCAGAGATTTGCGAGGTAGCTGCACGATGTCCGCAACCTTGGCTTTGTCCTTCCTATCTTTTAGCATTTGTTTTTCTCATGCTCATCTTGTATTTAGTAGACAATGTCAAATTTGTATTTTTAGTTGCTCATGACTAGTGACTCCGGGTTTTGGGCAGTGTTTATTGTTTTTACATACTTTCGCTTGTTTTGAAATGCTTAAATGAAAGATTTATGATAATATTGATTAGTAAATGAATTAATGAAAAGTCCTTTTATGCAATATGTAATGGATTGGCTAGCCTAGTACTGCGATAGGCGCCATCACAAATAGGGTAGTTTGGGGTCGAGACAGTGATGTACCCTGCATTTAAGATCAAATCAATTAGGGAGTGGATACACTATGTTGGAAAAGTGACTAGGGAGTGGAGACTCTATATCTAAAATAAAATCAACTAGGGCGTGGAGACCCCATGTTGGAAAAGAAGACTAGGTTGAAAAAGAGACTAGGGAGTGGAGACCCTATGTCTAAAATAAAACCAACTAGGGAGTGGAGACCCTATGTTGGAAAAGAAGACTAGGGAGTGGAGACCCTATGTCTAAAATAAAACCAACTAGGGAGTGGAGACCCTATGTTGGAAAAGAAGACTAGGGAGTGGAGACCCTATGTCTAAAATAAAATCAACTAGGGCGTAGAGACCCTATGTCAAAAATAACATCAACTAGGGAGTGAAGACCCTATGTCTAAAACAAACCAAGAAGGATTTTTGTTTGTTTTGTTTTGTTGAGAAAAATCATTTTTTTAAACAAATTACTCCAACGCTTATTTTCTGAGGGCATGAACAAATGACCTTTTTTTTTAAAAAAAATTTAGACTTCCTCATTTTTTTCTTAATTATCCTAGGAGAAAATTCTTCATACTAGGTCTTTTTTTTTTTTTATCTTAGGAGAAAGATTCATCAGACTAAATCCTAGGAGAAAATTCATCAGACTAAGACTTCGATCCTAGGAGAAAATTCATCAGACTAGGTTTTCTTTTGTTTTTTATTTTTTATTTTTTGTTATGTTAGGAGAAAGATTCATTAGATGAAGATTTATATCCTAGGAGAAAATTCATCAAATGGACCAATGTACCTAGGGCTCAACTTTCCCTTCTTCCCGAACCTCATCACGCCCTTCATAGGCGACACTCGAAGAAATACCGTGTCTCCTACCATAAAGGCCAAATCTCGAACTCTACGATCCGCATAACTCTTCTGCCTGGACTGAGCTGTACGAAGTCTATCCTGAATAATCTTCACCTTGTCCAAGGCATCCTGGACTAACTCGGAACCTAACAATCTAGCCTCCCCCGGCTCAAACCATCCAACTGGAGACCGACACCGTCTACCATACAACGCCTCATACGGAGCCATCTGAATGCTCGACTGATAGCTGTTGTTGTAGGCAAACTCAGCTAAAGGCAAGAACTGGTCCCATGAACCACCAAAATCAATAACACAAGCCCGCAACATATCTTCCAAGATCTGAATAGTACGCTCGGACTATCCGTCCGTCTGAGGATGAAATGTTGTGCTCAACTCAATCTTTGTGCCCAACTCTCGCTGAAATACTCTCCAGAAATGAGAGGTAAACTGAGTACCTCTGTCTGATATAATGGATAAGGGCACACCATGCAATCGAACAATCTCTCTCATATATATCCTTGCCAACTTCTCCGCTGAATATGAAACTGATACCGGAATGAAGTGCGCTGACTTGGTCAGCCTATCCACCACAACGCAAACCACATCAAACATCCTCTGAGTCCGTGGGAGTCCAACTACAAAGTACATGGTGATACGCTCCCACTTCCACTTAGGAAGCTGAATCTGCTGCATCAAACCACCGGGTCTCTGGTGCTCGTACTTAACCTGCTGACAGTTCAAGCACCGAGCTACGTAAGCTACAATATCTTTCTTCATCCTCCGCCACCAATAATGCTGCCGCAAGTCCTGGTACATCTTTGCGGCGCCCGTATGGATGGAATATTGGGAGCTATGGGCCTTCTGTAGTATCAACTCACAAATACCATCAACATCAGGTACACAAATACGGCCCTGCATCCGCAGAACTCCCTCATCATTAACCGTAACCTTCTTGGCACCTCCGTGCCGGACTGTATCTCTAAGAACACATAAATGACGATCATCATACTGGCTGGCCCGAATACGGTCATACGATGAAGAACGGGCCACGGTATGGAACAACACACTGCCAGTCTCAGAAACCTCCAACCTCACAAATCGGTTGGCTAGAGCCTG
This sequence comes from Nicotiana undulata, assembly GCA_005239495.1. Taxonomy (NCBI): domain Eukaryota; kingdom Viridiplantae; phylum Streptophyta; class Magnoliopsida; order Solanales; family Solanaceae; genus Nicotiana; species Nicotiana undulata. Next base: position 12,277 of record MDKH01057155.1, on the reverse strand, counting down.
AACATCCAACGCAAGAGGTCTCTCCCCGACTGATAAATAAGCTAGACTGCCCATACTGACTGACTTCCGGCTCGAAGTATCGGCCACCACATTGGCCTTCCCCGGATGATAAAGAACGGTGATATCATAATCCTTCAGCAACTCTAACCACCTTCTCTACCGCATATTCAACTCCTTTTGCCTGAATAGATACTGTAAACTCTTATGATCCATAAACACCTCACATGGCACACCATACAAGTAATGCCTCCAAATCTTCAAGGCATGAACAATCGCTGCTAACTCCAAGTCATGAACTGGATAATTCTTCTCATGGACCTTCAACTGACGAGAAGCATAGGCTATGACCTTGCCATCCTGCATCAACACTGCACCAAGCCTAACCCGTGAAGCATCACAATACACGGTATACAGCCCTGAACCTGTGGGCAAAACTAACACTGGTGCCGTGGTCAAGGCTGTCTTGAGCTTCTGAAACCTCGCCTCACACTCATCCGACCACCTGAACTGGGCACCCTTCTGGGTCAACCTGGTCATCGGGATTGCGATAGATGAAAAGCCCTCCACAAATCGGCGATAAAAACCCGCTAAGCCCAAGAAACTCTGAATCTCTGTAGCTGAAGTGGGCCTAGGATAATCTGTGACTGCCGAAATCTTCTTAGGATCCACCTGGATACCTTATGCCGACACCACATGGCCTAGAAATGCCACCGAACTCAACCAGAACTCACACTTAGAAAATTTGGCATACAACTGACTATCCCTCAGAGTCTGGAGGACGACTCTAAGGTGCTGCTCGTGCTCCTCTCAGCTATGAGAGTATATCAATATATCATCAATGAAGACAACAACGAACGAGTCCAAATAAGTCCTGGACACCCGATTCATCAACTCCATAAAAGCAGCAAGGGCATTTGTCAACTCGAATGACATCACCAACAACTCATAATGCCCATAACGAGTGCGAAAGGTCGTCTTAGGTACATCAGACGCCCTAATCCTCAGTTGATGGTAACCCGATCTCAAGTCTATCTTGGAAAACATTGTAGCACCCTGAAGCTGGTCAAATAGGTCACCAATCCTCGGCAGAGGATACTTGTTCTTGATAGTAAACTTATTCAGCTGCCGGTAGTCAATACACATCCCCATTGAGCCATATTTCTTCTTAACGAACAACACTGGAGTACCCCAAGGAGAAACACTAGGCCTAATGAAGCCTTTATCCAACAAGTCCTGCAACTGATCCTTCAATTCCTTCAACTCTAGCGGGGCCATACGATATGGCGGAATAGAAATGGGTTGAGTGCTCTGAGCCACCTCGATACAAAATTCAATATCCTAGTCGGGTGTCATACCCGGCAGGTCAGCAGGGAAAACCTCTGGGAACTCACGAACCACAGGTACAGACTCCATAGAAGGAACCTCAGCACTAGAATCACGAACATAGGCCAAATAGGGCAAACAACCCTTCTCGACCATACGCCGAGCCTTCATATAAGAAATAACTCTACCGGAAGAATGGCTAGGAGTCCCTCTCCACTCAAAATGAGGTACTCCTGGTAAGGCTAAGGTCACTGTCTTGGCATGACAGTCCAGAATAGCATGATATGGAGATAGCCAATCCATCCCCAATATAACGTCAAAGTCCACCATATCCAGAAGCAAAAGATCAACATGAGTCTCCATACCACCAATAACTACTAAGCAAGCACGGTAGACTCGATCTACCACTATAGAATCACCCGCCGGGGTAGACACATATACAGGAGCACTCAGGGAATCACGGGGCATACTCAAATAAGAGGCAAAATATGAAGACACATAGGAGAATGTAGAACCCGGATCAAATAACACCGAAGCCCTTCAGCTGTAAACTGAAACCGTACCTGTAATAACTGCGTTAGAAGCCTCAGTCTCAGGCCTGGACGGAATAACATAGCATCGGGGCGGAGCCCCTCCAACCTGAACATATCTAGGTATACCTGCTACGGGATGACCCCTACCTCTCATGACCTGCCCTCCACCTCTATGAGTCTGACCTCCACCTCTGGAACCACGACCACCCCTAGCTGGATGAGGGGGCGAGGGTGCACCTGATGCGGGAACCATGGCACGGGAACCCTGATAATGAGAACCAGCAAAACCTCGGGGGGAAAACCTGGAAATATGCCCCATACCAACGCAAGTGTAGCAAGACCTCGGCTGCTGAGAATACTGACCCTGAAACTGTCCCTGACGACCAGAATGACTACCCTGAAGACTCTGAATCGGCGGTGCACTGATGGAAGCTGATGATGCACTGCGGGATGCCTGGAGTGCTGACTGATAAGGCCTAGGGGGATGACCTCTGCCAAAGGAATCTCTGCCCCCAGATGAGGCACTACTAAAATGGCCGAAATGACGAGGTCTCTTGTCAGACCCCTGACCACCACCTTGGGATAATACCATCTCAATGCGTCTGGCCACATCGGTTGCATCTTGAAAGGAGATATCAGTACCCGTCTCCCTGGCCATCTGAAGTCTGACGGGATGGGCCAAACCCTCAATAAATCTCTGAACCCTCTCCCGATCAGTGGGAAGTATCATAAGTGCATGCCTGTCTAGAGTGATGAACCTGGTCTCGTACTGAGTTACAGACATAGATCCCTGCTGGAGGCGCTCAAACTGCCTCCGAAGATCCTCTCGCTGAGTAATGGGAAGAAACTTCCCCAAGAATAACTCGGAGAACTGAGCCCAAGTCAAAGGTGCAGACCCAGGTGGCCTGGTCAAGCAATAGTCTCTCCACCAAGTCTTGGCGGTGCCAGAAAGACAAAATGTAGCAAAGTCAACTCCATTGGACTCCACAACGCCCATGTTCTGAAGAGCCTCATAACAGTTGTCTAAATAATCCTGGATCCTCTGATGGTGCACCAGAAAATGTAGTAGTTAATAACTTGGTGAACCGATCTAATCTCCATAGGGCATCTGCTGACATAGCCGCACCTCGACTGCCGGTGCCACAATACCTGACTGAGCTACTCCATCTGTCTGAGGTGCTGGAGTCTGAAACTGAGTGGCAACCTGCTCTGGAGTATGAATAACAGGAGTCTGAGTCCCTCCCCCAGCCTGAGAACCAGCTGGTGCAGTAGGAAGAAGACTGGCCTGAGCCATACTCTCCATAAGTCCCACCAAGCGGACTAGAGCGTCCTAAAGCACCGGGGTAGCAATGAACCCCTCTAGGACCTGAGCTGGTCCAGCTGGGACTGTCTGAGTAGGAACCTCACTGACAAAGTCTACCTGTGGGCCTCAACTGGAGCTGCTGCTCTAGCTCTGCCTCGGCCTCTAGCGCGGCCTCGGCCCCTCGTAGGAGCTGCAATAGGAGGATCAGGATGCTGATCGGTCGATGAGGAAGCACGCGTCCTCACCATCTGCGAGAGAGTAGGATAGAGACTCAATTAGTATTTAGAATTTAAATGGCACAACAGAGAATGAAAGATATGAAGTTATTCCTAACTTTGCAGCCTCTAGGGGATAAGTACAAAAGTCTTCGTACCGATCCCTCAGACTCTACCAAGTTTGTCTGTGAGTTGTGAGACCTAAGCAACCTAGGGCTTTGATACCAACTTGTCACAACCCGAAATCCCACCTTCGGGCCATGACTGCGTCTAACGTTAAACCCGCTAGACAAGCCAACGTTGAACTAAATAAAACTCATTAACAACTAAAACGAACAAGATAACTAAGGCATCGATGGTCAACAAAATGAAGGTTAACAAATTACCACAAATAATATAGAAACTTCGAAATAAAACCCATATACATATCCCAGAACTGGTGTCACATACTCACGAACTGTCTAAGAGATTACTAAATACAAAGGTCTGAAATAAGTACATAAGATGAGACAGAGCTCAAAGTGAAGGGTAGAAGGTGACGCCAAGGCCCACGAAAGTCTGCGGGTCTACCTCGATGTCTCCTGTATGAACTGATGAAATGCTCCGATCGTCAGAGAGCACCGGGTCCGGCTGCGTAGTCTGCACAACATAAAGAAGTGCAGGTGTAGCATCAGTACAACCGACCCCATATACTGAGTAAGTGCCGAGCCTAACCTCGTCGAAGTAGTGACGAGGCTAGGACCGACAACAATATATGTACCTGTGCAATTCTATATAATAACAGGAAAATATCGACGGAAATAAGAGAGTAAAAACAGATACGGGGAGAACATGCTGGGGGTAAAAGGGGCAACAAATTGCTAGCACGGTAGAACAGGGTAATAACTGAAATGTAAAAAGGTAAAAGCAGGAATTTAACGTCTCAGCACAGATAATGAACAACAAAAGGCACGACATGTCCCCTCGTGCATAATTTCGCAATCACTCGGCACAGAATGTCCCCTCGTGCATATATAGTAACACTCGGCACGGAATGTCCCCTCGTGCGATAAATAATCAACAATCAGCACGACATGTCCCCTCGTGCGATAAACAATAAACGATCAACATGGCATGTCCCCTCGTGTGATAAATAATAAACAATAAGCACAACATGTCCCCTCGTGCGATAAACAATAAACGATCAACATGGCATGTCCCCTCGTGTGATAAATAATAAATAATCAGCACGGCATGTCCCCTCGTGCAATAAATAATAAACGATCAACACGACATGTCCCTCGTGTGATAAATAATAAACAATCAGCACAACATGTCCCCTCGTGCGATAAATAATAAACGATCAACACAGCATGTCCCCTCGTGTGATAAATAATAAACAATCAGCACAACATGTCCCCTCGTGCGATAAATAATAAACGATCAACACAGCATGTCCCCTCGTGTGATAAATAATAAACACTCAGCACGACATGTCCCCTTGTGCGATAAATAATATAAAAGCAACAATATAATGTGAACATCAACAATGAGAAATCTCAAGTGTAAGGACATGCTCAATAAAATTCTATCGTCCTGGCAAGGGACTCAGCTATAACCAAACTCGCATCAGAAATACAGTTTCAACAGTAAAAGCCTCAACTGAAAAAAATAACACAATAACTTCCCATGTCATGAAACAAGGTCAAGGTATCATTGCTAAATCACCAATTACTCATAATACAAAGAATATTAAGAACACGGTATGATTCATCATGTTTGACCTACGGGAATGCTTGACCACAACATATAGGAACCCGTCACCTCACCTATACGTTGGACATGAATTACACATAGCAAATAAGACTCTATACCTATTCCCTCAAGCTAAGGTTAGGCCAAACACTTACCTCGGCTCCAAAATGCAAGTCAAGCCTCAATCACAGCCTTTCCTCTCGAATCCAACTCCAAATCGATAACATCTAGACATAATAGATTTATTAACATCAATAATTACTCAATAAACCAATTCCAAAGCCTAATTATACATTTTCTACTATTCTTCCAAAAATACTAAAATTCGACCCCGGGCCCGCATGCTCGAATCCCGAAAATTCTCGGAGGAATCACTCACCCATAGCCTAAGGATCATTAATATGAAGTTTTCTACTTGAATTCATAGCATTAATTGGATAGTTCATCAAATTACCAAAAATTCCATTTACTACTCAAAACCTAGATTTTTTTCTAAGATTTAGTAGTTAATCCCCTTGAAAATTCATGAATTAAACTAGTAAAATAGAGTGAAATTACTTACCTCTACTGGAAATGGGTCGAGGAATGGTTTCTAAAGCTCTTAGGACCCTTCAATGGAGGTTGGAATGGGTGTAAATGAAGGAAACCCGAGTTTTTGACACTTAAATACAGGCTGCCTATAGGGGTTTTCGCACCTGCGACCCTGGGACCGCACCTGCGAGGAAATGGCTGCACCTGCGAAAAATGGCCGGGGGAGCTGGGTTCGCACCTGCGGAGTTGGGGGCCGCACCTGTGGAACCTCCGCACCTGCGGTCACACCAGCAACAGCTGCACCAACAGTTGTTTTAGCTGGTTTTTAGCCCCGTTGGGGGTCCGGGAGGCACCTGGGCCCACCCAAGCCCCCGTAAAAAAATACCAATAAATCCCAAATCATAATATAGACTTGCTCGAGCCCACGGAACACTCAAAACAATGCTAAAACTCAAAATCACACCCCATAACCCCTAAAACCATAATTTAAGAAACTTCAAGTTCTTGATTTCTATAAACATTGCCGGGCCGACCTATACGACTCGGAATGACATCAAATTTTGCGGACAAGTCATAAATGACATAACGGAACCATTCCCAATCTCGGAATCACATTCGGACCTCGATAACATAAAATCACGTTCCAAACCAAATTTCAAATTCTATGAAAATCCTTAAAACTTCATTAACTCTCAATTTCCCATTTTTGATCTGAAACCCGTCAAATCAAGTCCGTTCCTTACCAAATTTCATAGATAACTTAAATAACACATATTGAACCTGTTCCGGGCTCTGGAACCATAACACAGGCCCGATAACGCAGGTTTCACATCGAGGTTCATTTTAATAGCCTTTATTATTTTTCAGAAAATAATTTTCTTTAAAAATTCATTTCTCGGACTTGGGTCTTCGGAATTCGATTCCGGGCATGCGCCCAAGTCCCCTATTTTCCTACGGACCTTCTGGGGCCTCCAAATCACGGGTCCGGGTCAGTTTACCAAAAATGTTGACCAAAGTCAACTTTATTCAATTAAATATTATAAATTCAACTCTTTATCAAGTTTCCACATAAAAGATTCCCAACTACGCGCCCGGGATGTGCACGCACATCGAGGTGAGATTAACGGAGGATTTCGGGGCCTCGGAACACAGTTTTTGCTAAGTTTACACAGGATGACCTTTTGGGTCATCACATTATCATCATCAGGTATGACCAAAACTCTCTTACTCCTTTCCACGAGAGTAAAAACTCCTTGAAAAAATAATTTCGGAGAGTAAAGATGGATAAGGTGATAAAAGGTAAAGGGAAGTGAAGCCAAATTATCCAAATACCTAAGGCATGCTACTGCCCTCCAAATAACAGGACCGATTTGTCCCAAACACATGTCAAAAAAGCGACAAAACTCTATAATGACTGGGTCGATGAGAGGCTTGAAACCTAAAGTAAAGGGACATGTATATACGAAAGAAAAACCAACTTTGTAAGAAGTTATCCTTTGATTTTCATTGGGGACCAAAACCGGGAAATCAAATTTCCAACAACAGTCTCTACGCACAAGAGAAATTAAACCCTCAGTGATTTGAGAAGGGTAAAGATCAGTGCGATCATGAGATGTCATGGAAGTAACCTGGTTTTTTATTGCCTCACTATCGTTTACAAAGGAAAGTTCAGCAGGTATGATTTCATCTACCGTAGGTTCACGAAGCGGTTCGTTGGATTCTCTACTCCTAGAAGAAGACGATGGAGTAACGTTAACCCTAGAAGTTAGTGGAGGAGAGATATTACGTTGAGAGGTAGATCCTATAGTAGATGCTGACCCTAAACTCCTTAGTCTTCAACCCCTTCTACTCTGAACCGGAACAAAAGAAGGAGACAATTCATCTACTATTACGACTTTTTTAGGGTCTTGGTTTGAGGAAGACATAGTTGAATAAGAAAGGAATTTGCAAGTTATGAAATAAAGATGGAAGTTTTTCATATAATAAAAGGCAAAAGGGGTATTTATATACAAAGGCAACCGTAAAAAAATGGCAAACAATTATGTGAATGCCATTATGAAAACTGTCACTTCGTGACTGCTGCAGCCGCAAAAAGCCCTAAAATACGCTGAGGAGTTTTAAGAACCAATCTTGATTGCCACGTGGCATATGCATTAAATGGAAGTGATAAGCGACGTATAAGTTCAGAAGCAGGTTCAATGGCATGAGTGAAACGACGGCAAAAAAGTCCCGCCATAAATAAGTGTCCACTTACCAAATATTTAATTGATAAATAAATGGTGAGTGGGGGAACTATCTGTATTGGTAAAAATAACTATTACACATGGAATTAATCAAGTGGATGACGTAGCAAGCCACGTGGATCAATAGATGAGTAACAACTGGAGGAAAAGCTCAGAAAGAGATACGAGTTAAGAAGATACAAGCTAAACACCTACGAGACGATTAGAAACGGTTTCTTGAGTCTATTCAAAGAGTTGAAGAGACACGGTCAAAATGAACTAGGACAGAAAAAGGGGCAGATGCATAGATCTCATTCAATGAGTTCAAACGTTATAAAATCTTCACGCAACAGTTACGATTACCTATTGTAACATTTCATTAATGATATAAATACTCATTAATGCTCAATCATAAAGAGGAGTAGATGTTATATTAAGAAATTCCCTATAAAAAGGGAATAAGATACTACTTGTATGGACACATTCTAATCATTGTGTAACGACCCGATCGGTCATTTTGAGCTCTAGCGCATTGTTCAGTAGTTTGAGGCCATGAGCAGCTTCATTTAAGGTATTATGACTTGTAGGTGTGGTCGGATTTGAATTTCAGGAAGTTCGGAGTTAAATTAGAAAGAAAATTCTCATTTCGGAAGCCTTAAGTTGGAAGAATTGACTAGGATTGGAATTTTGAGTAGACGACCTCCGAATTAGGATTTGAAGGTTCCAGTAGGTTCGTATGATGATTTCATACTTGGGCGTGTGTTGGGAACGGGTTTTGGATGACCCGGGAGCGTTTCGACGCCCAATAGTGAAATAAGAGTTTCTTTAAGTTCAAATTTTGGTTGGAACGTGTTTTTGTGTTATCGAAGTCCGAACGGAATTTCGAGAGCGGGAATAGTTTCATTATGTAATTTATCACTTGCGTGCAAAATTTGGTGTCATTCCGAGTAGTATAGGTTGGTTCGGCACATTGTTAACGAATTCTAGAACTTAAAGTTCTTAAGTTTGATTCTAGGGGTTTTGAGGTGTGATTTTGAGTTTTAGCGTTGTTTTGAGTGTTCCGAAGGCTCGAGCAAGTCCGTAGGATGATTTAGGACTTGTTGGTACATTCGGTTTGAAGTTTCGAGGGCTCGAGTGAGTTTCGGGTAGGTCCCAGGATGTCTTTAGGCTTAAAACATAGCTGTTGCAGATCAGAGAAATCAATCTCTGAACCCACCACCGAGGTCCGCAGTCCTTTTTGTGCTGACTGCGGTGGGGGCCTTCGCGTCCGCGGTCGTTTTTGTGCGGTCCGCGGTGGAGGAGCTAGACCACTAGTCCGACTTCGGAGGCCTATATCGTTTGATCTACAAGGAATTTTGAGATGATTCAAAAATGAAAGTTGTAACCCTACACGTGTCTAGGTTCCAGAAAGGTAAAGAAATTGCAATTTGGACATCTGTAGAGAATGTTATGGACAAAATACTAAATCATGTCACTGCAGTCATTTTTCTTTGTTTTCTTCACTTTTTCTTATTTTTGCCAGCGAGGTCCGCGGTCGTTTTTGTGCGGTCCGCGGTGGGGGCCTGAGAGGGGTATAAATAAGTGGGATTTTCAGTTATTTTTCATTTTTCAAAAACCTAAAAACATAAGAGGCGATTTTCCAAACGCTCTTTCTTCTCCAAAACATTTGTAAGTGATTACTAACTTATTTTATTCACTCCTTAACTTCTTTTTACAAGATTTCATCCTATAATCTAGGGTTTTCATGGTAGAATTGGGAATTTTGGGTAAAACCTAAGAACATTAAAATTTGGGGATTTAGACCTCAAATTGAGGTCGGATTCCAAAACCATTTATATATCCGGGCTCGGGGGCGAATGGGTAATCGGGTTTTGGTCCGAATTTCGGGTTTGGACCGAGCGGGGGGCCCGGGGTCGATTTTTTGACTTTTTGGGGAAAACTTTAGAAAACTCACTTCCATGCATTAGAATTGATTCATTTAGCATTGTTTTGATATAATTAAGTAACTTGTGGCTAGTTTCGAGTCCTTGGGAGACGAGTTTGGAGTTTCAGGTGCGTTTTTGACCCGGAGAGTAGGATCGACACGAGGTAAGTCTTCTTTCTAACCTTGTGAGGGGGAATTTTCCCCATAGGTGAAATTATTAAATATGTGCTACTATTTGTGGGGGCTACGTACGCACGAAGTGACGGGAGTCTGTGCGTAGCTACTAGTTATGCCTATGTCCGAGTAGCTTTAGGCCTACATCATGCTTTGTTGTTATTATATCTGATTTGTGTTTATTATTTGCTTTGAGAAGAAGCTAGATTGAGCATGCTTATTAATAATTTTAATAAGAATCGAGAATTTGTTATAAAAAAAATGGGAACCTTGAAAGTTTTCACAGAAAATTCATGTTTTGGAACGGAAAAGGAAGAATACTTTAATAACTCAAGAAATTTATGTGTAACCGCATCACATGTGTTATTAGCGAGGGGGTAAATCCTCCTACTACACTCTTATGGGATCGGGCCGTTCTCCTCAGCATGATTTATGTACCACACTCTTATGGGATCGGGTCGTTCGCCTCGGCAGGATTTATGTACCACACTCTCATGGGAGCAGGCCGTTCGCGTCGGCAGATTAATAGATGTATCTATGGTTCGTGTCGTTCAATCCTTCGGCAGTGCACAATTTACTTTTATGTTGGATCGGGCCGTACGCCTCGACATTTCCTATATACTTACTATCTTCATTGACTCGTGCGTAATGTTTGGCTAGAAGACAATGTACCTGAGGGATCTTCCCCTTAATTTAAGTATGACAACCTATTTGGGTGAAACCGTATCTATGTATACGTTTTATTTTACGGAAGGAAATTGCTAATTGAGGTCTGAGGAGAATGTAAGGAGGGAATCGTACCATGTGATTTATTCTCGTTTGTTATATACATTCACTCTGTTGCATACTTATTTATTTCGTTACTATACCTGATATTAATTGACCTCTAGCAAGTGTCAAATTCGACCTCTTGTCACTACCTCTCTGAGGTTAGGCGGGATACTTACCGAGTACACGTTGTTTTCGTACTCATACTACACTTGTTGTGCATTTTGTTGCACAGGTACTTTCTCAACGATGGGTCCAGCATTGGAGACTTAGGTGAGCTGCATTATCCGGAGGCGACCCGCAGCCGACAGAGTCTCCCTCGTACTTTATTTATTTTATTTAAATTTCTTGTCCATCGGTATTTCGGACAAGCTTTGTTGTATTGGTAAAGTTCTTAGAAATTTCTCATGTACTTGTATCACCAGGTTCTAGGAGGTGTTTGGGATTTACTGTAATAAATTAAAATTGTTTACCTGTCGTATTTATTTAATGAATCTCTATTCGCTCATTGGGTTGTAAGTGAAAGGTAACGATTTCAAAAAAAGAAAAAAAATGTTAAAACAGGAATTTAACTCAATTAATTAATAATTGGCTTGCCTGACAGTGGTGTCCGGCGCCATCACGACCTTATGGATTTTGGGTTGTGACACATTGCTGAAATATACTTTATGTCACGACTCAAATTGCCAACCCTCGGGATCGTGATGGCGCCTAACACCACACTTGCTAGGCAAGCCAATGTTAGAACTTAACTAACCTTTTCTTTTACAAGTTTACTTAATCATGGTAGAACAATTTAAAAATGACTATTGAATCTAGTATTTTCCAATAAATAACTTCATGAATAATAACCGACTAAATAAACCGAACCACAAACTAAATATATAATTACCCAGTGTGGTGTCATAATTCACAAACTACTAAAGACATCTATAAATAATTGGGCTGAAAGAAATGTATCTCTATTTTGAAAGAAATAAAACAGTAAATATTTAGTAAGGAGAAGACTCCAGGAATATGCGGACTCCAACAGATCTACCTCGTGTCTCTGTGTAAATGCTCAACTATGCTCAAAGGATCATCTTTGGCCGAAACCTGGATCTGCACAAAAGGTGCAGAGTGTAGTATCAGTACAACCGACCCCATGTACCGAGTAAGTGCCGAGCCTAACCTCGACGAAGTAGTCACGAGGCGACGGCGGGGCATTTATAACATAACTTGTGAACAATTATAATAAAGCAAGAAAGAAATTCCAAACTAAACAAAATCAATAATGTAGCAATAAATAAAATAACTCAGCCACAGTTTCCAGGTCTCATCTATAACCAATTCTCACATAAGTTTCCAAATTTCACTTTAAAATAACCGTAGGTGCAAAATATGAGAAACATAATAGTAAAACAATAAGTTTTTCCAACCTTTGTGTTTATAATCAGTGAAACATAAATGTCCTCCCTTATTGCTACTTGTTGCGGTGCGCAACCAGCTCCCACCTGTCCACCCTTATCACTCCTTGTTGCGGCGTGCAACCCGCTCCCACCAGACAATCA
>MDKH01076375.1:0-18610 GCA_005239495.1 Nicotiana undulata | reverse complement strand
AAATGAAAGGGGGCAGGGGTTAAATGAAATTGGGGTCGGGTATAAAAATTTAGAAAATTAACAAATCGTGTCGAATATGCGGTCAGGAATGCGATCGCATTCCTGACATGCAGTCCGCATATTGGACCACAGAATGGCCCTCAGGTGAGCCAAAATTTGGAAACATTCTGCCCGTGTATGTGACCACTATGCGGTCTGCATACACGTTATGCGATCGCATTGTGCGTCGCATAACACCCCTTCAGCTGGGCAGTGATCTTCCCGTGTATGCGACCACTATGCGGTCCGCATACACGTTATGCGATCGCATAGTGCGTCGCATAACACCCAAATTTCTGGAAAAATTAAGTTCTTTCAAATCCCCGGGTACTTTTACAAAATCAAGGTCCGTTTTAAGAATTTCCACCGATATAACAACTAGGGGGCTTTTTCGACATTATTTTAAACAAGAAATTTTGTGGGTCTTTACAGATGATTTCCCTCTTCCAAACATACACATCCTGACTGACAACTGCGCTAAGCATGAACTTCAGTCATTCGTGGATTACTTTGCCGGTTACCATCAGATTTGGATGGATGAGGAATATGTTGAGAAAATGGATTTCATCACGCCGTGGGGATCCTACTGTTATAAGATGATTCCATTTGGCCTAAAGAATGTTGGGGACACTTACATGAGGGCTATGACCACCATTTTCCATGACATGATACATAAAGAGATCAAGGTATATGTGGACGACGTCATCATCAAGTCCAAGAAAGCCATAAACCATATAGCAGATCTGAGGAAGATCTTCAACAGGTTGCGGAAACACAACCTGAAGTTAAACCCTACAAAGTGTGCATTCGGGGTTCCTGCTGGAAAATTGCTTGGGTTCATCGTCAGCCGCTGAGGGATAGAATTGGATCCATCAAAGGTCAAAGCCATCCAAGATTTACCACTGCCAAAGAACGAGAAAGATGTGATGAGTTTCCTGGGTCGCCTTAATTACATCAGCCGATTCATAGCCAAGTCCACGATCATATGTGAACCAATCTTCAAGATGTTGTAGAAAGATATGCTTCAACCAAATGGACCGAGGATTTTCAAACGACCTTCGACAGAATCAAGGAGTACTTATCAACACCGCCAGTCTTGGTACCGCCAGAGCCAGGTAGACCCTTATTACTCTACCTTGCAATACTAGATGGAGCTTTCGGCTGCATTCTGGGGAAACACGACGAGACAGGGAGAAAAGAACATACTATCTATTATCTGAGTAAGAAGTTCATTCCATACGAGGCACGATATTCTCTACTGGAACGTACCTGTTGTGCTCTAACCTAGGTAGCCCATAAGCTGATGCATTACTTCTGTGCCTACACAACATATCTCATATCAAGGATGGATCCCTTGAAATATATCTTTCAAAAGCCCATGCCCACTAGCATGCTAGCCAAGTGGCAAATCCTGCTAAGTGAGTTCGACATTGTCTATGTGACTCAGAAAGCATTCAAGGGACTAGCATTGTCAAATCATCTTGCCGAGAACCCCGTGGACGGAGAATACGAACCCTTGAAAATATATCTTCCCGATGTAGAAGTGTCATTCATAGGAGAAGACATTGCAGAATCCTATGACGGTTGGAGAATGTTCTTCGACAGAGCAGCAAATTTCAAAGGAGTCGGCATTGGAGCCTTCCTGGTATCGAAAACCGGTCAACATTATCCGGTATCTACTAAACTCAGATTCCCCTGCACTAACAATATGGCATAGTATGAAGCCTGCATCCTAGGGCTCAACATGGCCATTGACATGAATATTCAATAGTTGCTGGTAATTGGTGATTCAGATTTGCTAATACACCAAGTACAAGGAGAATGGGCTACCAAGAATTCCAAGATACTGGCGTATCTGCACCATGTGTAGGAATTGAGAAAGAGGTTCACAAAGACAGAATTTCGGCACGTCCCCAGAATTCAGAACGAGTTTGCCGATGCACTGGCCACTCTATCATCCATGATAAAGCATCCAAATAAGAACTTCATCGATCCTATTCCAGCAAAGATCCATAGCCAGCCGACATATTTTTCCCATGTTGAAGAAGGACAGAAAACCATGGTTCCATGATATCAAGGAGTATTTGTCAAAGGGGGAATATCCAGAGCATGCAAACCATACCCAGAAACGCACACTTCGAAGATTGTCCAACAATTTCTTTCACATTGGAGAACCATATACAGGAGAACTCCCGATTTGGGATTACTGAGATATGTCGATGCAAAGGAAGCCTCCAAACTACTTGAAGAGATACACGCTGGGACCTGCGGCCCACATATGAATGGTTTCATCTTGGCAAGGAAGTTACTCAGGGCCGGTTATTTTTGGATGACCATGGAAACGGACTACATCCAGTATGTTCGAAAATGCTATCAATGTCAGGTACATGCAAATATGATAAAGGTACCCCCAAATGAGCTCAGTGCAACAAGCTCACCTTGGCCATTCGCCACCTAGGGAATGGACATCATTGGACAGATCGAGCCTACAGCCTCAAATGGAAACAAGTTCATCTTAGTAGGTATTGATTATTTCACCAAATGGGTCGAAGCAGCATCTTACAAAGCAGTAACTAAGAAAGTCGTGGCAGACTTTATCCGCGACCGTATCATTTGTCGATTCAAGTCAATCATCACCGAAAACGGCTCCACTCTCAACGGTGATATAAGGAAAGCCATGTGCAAGACTTTCAAAATCAAGCACAAGAATTATACAGCCTATAGACCTCAGATGAATGGAGCTGTAGAAGCCGCCAAGAAAAACATCAAGAAGATATTGAGAAAGATGATAGAAAAACACAAACAGTGGCACAAAAAGCTATCATTTACCTTACTGAGATACCGCACCACAGTCCGTACATCAACTGGGGCAACTCCTTACTTACTGGTTTATTGTACGAAAGCCGTTATTCCTGCCGAAGTGGAGATTCCTTCCTTAAGAATCATACAAGAAGCTGAGATTAGAGATGCAAAATGGATAAAGAGTCATTATGAGCAACTAGCTCTTATAGACGGGAAAAGGATGACTACAGTGTGTCATGGAAAACTATATCAGAAAACGATGTCAAGAGCCTTCAACAAACGGGTCAAGCCGGAACAATTCACACCGGGGCAGCTGGTGTTAAAGAAGATCTTTCCACATCAAGACGAAGCCAAAGGTAAATTCTCTCCTAACTGGCAAGGTCCATACATGGTTCACCGAGTGTTGATACGAGGAGCTCTTATACTTGCAGAGATGGACGGAGAAGTCTGGCCAAAACCAATCAATTCCGATGCGGTCAAGCGCTACTATGTGTAACTCTTTATGCTTTCCTCGAATGATGTAAATTAAACTACGCCTGACCTAATTCCGGTTTAAGAGGGGATACGTAGGCAGCCCTATGGGTTCGGTCACAATTTAATAAAAAAATCATTTTCCCCCACAATTGGAAACTGGGGCAGAATTTTGAGGAGGACCCTCAAAATTTCGAAGCCAGTTCAGCCGATCGTAACATGTACAGAAGTCAGAGACGCCAATTCATCTAACTGGGGCAGAATTTTGAGGATGACCCTCAAAATTCCGTAGCACGAGAGGTTGCAATGTCTCGAACCGCGTCAAGTCGTCGGTTCATCTAAATTTCTTAGAAATATATTTTATACTATGTCTTTACAAAGTCATGCATGCTTGCTTTAAAAAATAGCTTTGTTTAACAAATGCTACCCTGATGATATAAACAAGATCATCAGACCAAGAAGAACGAGTCGAGCAAAGCTAGCGGGGATATGAATCAACCTTCCCCATCTAGAGAACTCACGATTTTTCTTTGGATGCAGGAACAAAGAATAAACACGCGTTGAAGTCACAAATCTCAACACAGTTGCAAATGCCAAAATTTTCCATCAGCACAAAGAACAAACATGTTCAAAGTCACATTGCAGTTGTCGAACTTTGCTATAAGCACAAAGGATAACATGCTCCGTAGTCATAATTCTCACAAAAATCACAATACCACAATCTGCTACCAGCTAAGAAATTTTGCTATCATCTGTTATTTATTCTTCTGCATAAGGCTAATCGCTGGCTTCCTATCTGCATGAGGTTAAGCTCTACCTCCATTTCGCATAAGGCCAATCTCTTCCTTCCCTTGCATGAGACTAAGCTCTTTCTCCATCTGCGTAAGGCTAATCGCTGCCTTCCTATCTGCATGAGGTTAAGCTCTACCTCCATTTCGCATAAGGCCAATCCCTTCCTTCCCTTGCATGAGACTAAGCTCTTTCTCCATCTGCGTAAGGCTAATCGCTGCCTTCCTATCTGCATGAGGTTAAGCTCTACCTCCATTTTGCATAAGGCTAATCTCTGCCTTCCCTTGTATAAGGCTACTCTCTGCCTTCCCTTGCATGAGACTAAGCTCTGTCTCCATTTTGCATAAGGCTAATCTCTGCCTTCCATTTGCATAAAGGCTAATCTCTGACTTCCCTTGCATGAGGCTAAGCTCTGCCTTCATCTGCATAAGGCTAATCTCTTCCTTCCCCTGCATGAGGTTAAGCTCTACCTCCACATCTGCATAAGGCTAATCCTTGCCTTCCTATCTGCATGAGACTAAGCTCTGTCTCCATTTTGCATAAGGCTAATCTCTGCCTTCCATCTGCATAAGGCTAATCTCTGCCTTCCACATATTGCATGAGGTTAAGCTCTACCTCCATTTTGCATAAGGCTAATCTCTGCCTTCCATCTGCATAAGGCTAATCTCTGCCTTCCACATATTGCATGAGGTTAAGCTCTACCTCCACATCTACATAAGGCTAATCTTCGCCTTCTCCTACATAAGGATAACCTCTGCCTTCCCTTTCATAAGGCTAAGCTCTGCCTTCATTTGCATGAGACTAAGCTCTGTCTCCATACTTGCATGAGGCTAAGATCTGCCTCCAATTTACTTTTCACCGAGACTAAGTGCTGTCTCTCAAGCATTATTTACTTTGCTCCTCTTTCGGGCTAAGCTCTGCCCTCCATTTCCCGAGAGTAAGATATGTCTTGTGGACATCATATTATTGCATTTCATGGGCTGAAATATCGCCAACTTGTCCAAAGGCGTCATAGTCTAACGACATCATCCTCATAGTCAGAAGACACCATATCATGGCCTGAGGATCTCTCTAAATTTGCATTATCATTATTCAAAGGCGTCACAATTCGGAGGCACCATCTTCATGGCTCGAGAATATCATATCATGGCCTGTGAATCTCTCATCGAACAATTCATGGCCCATGACATCATGGTCCGAGGACGTCATCCTTAACCATCCAAAGACAATTCTCATGGTCCAACAGGAACCTGCATCATGTTTAAATTTATGCACAATATACACTTGTATTATTCTCAATTGCAGGTAACCCGGCGAGCAACGACTATCCCAGTAGGAGCGATTCCGCTCCAATTCCCCAACTTTATCAAACCTAACTTCTCTCGTAAACCGTTCGTTCACCCATCCCTAGATGTTGCGTCCGTTCTTGTGATGATTTCACCAGCATATATCGCCGATGAATCCGGAACTACATACGACCTGATTCCTGTGAAACTAGGGATATGTAGGCAACTCAGAAGCCAGGGTGCGGCCTAAATCTCTCAAACCATTTTGCTCGATCAAAATTGGCCATCATATCTTTACTCGACAACTCTTTCATCCTTTCCAGGTAAAGAGGGGCAGCTGTTGGTACCCAATTTTTCCCAAAAATATTTTAAAATTGCATGTATACCCTCAAAATCATACATTAGTAGCAATTGGTATTTTTCATAATTTTCATATATTCTTATTTAATTTGTACAACATTTTATCTCCAATAAATAACTACAAAATTGCATCACAAATGATTTCAAAGGCATTTTTTGATTTAATTTATTATTTATGGTCCTATTAAGACCAAATTATTTCATAATTAGCCAAATTGACATATTTTGGCTATAATTGCAATAACTTTGCAATTATATCCCAGGCATATAATTTTGTACTATTTGGTACCGGAAATTAGTCCTTTGTATTTTAAAATACTAAATAATCATTTTAAACTATTCTCTATGCATGAAATTTGTTTTTAATAATTATTAGCTATTTTATAAATTATTTTAATCAATTTGAATTGGGTATTTAACAAATAACCTATTTTTATTCAATTACAACCTATTAAATCAGCCCAAAACCCTTAATTGAACTAGCCCAATACCCAGGCCCAATCCATTAATCATACCCGGCCCAGCTCTGATTAAATCTTGGTCGTTGATCATTTTTGACCAACGGCCCAGATTCGCCCTTTCCAAATTTAACCTAACCTATATCCTTCCAAACCCCTCTCATTTTCTCATAACTCTCCGCCGTTACACCCTCTCATTCTCTCTGAAGTTCTCTGCCTAACCATGGCTCCTGCCCGCCGGCTGCTCGCTCGCCGGTATCAATGGTGGTTCCACCACCACCCCTAGCCTCTATGGCTCCCTCTCCATGGCTGGTTTCTTGCATCCCTTAGGTCCTCAAGGGACCAGTTGGCTGTTCACTCACACCTATGGCCCGTCTTTGTCGTCTCAGGCCACCTTGGCCCATCTGAGTAAGATCTTTCTAGTGTTCCGGCTAGATCTATGGCTTCTAAAACGGAGTCTCTCTATCTTTAGGTTGTTCTTCTCTGAAACCCTAATTTTATCTCTTGACTCTCTAGATCTATAACAGATTTGAGAGTATTATGAGTTATTCTACTATTTTTTATGAGATTCTTTCTGATTTTTCAAAACGCCTCTCCGTCTTCATAACTAGGATTTCTTAACCCCTTTTCAAAATGGGTTTTTCTCTAATTTTAAGTGTTATTCTGTAATCTTTACTATGTTTAAACGATTTATTAGGTTTTCCCCTTTTTCCTGATTAACTATGTTAAAACCCCTAATATCTTGGCTTAGTTCTGGGTCCTAAGTCTGCCTATGCTGATTTGTTCGTTTGTTTTGTATGCGTGTCTTTTTCTCACGAATATGTCCTGATTTTCCGTGATTGCTACCCTTATGCTTATTAGACTTTTGATTCATTTCTCCTTTCCTATACTGTGTTTTTTTACTCATTCACAGAAATTTGTAGTAATCTCCCCTAATCAGTACTACTTTTATTCGAATCCCTGATTTTCTGCGATTAATACTTTTTACTGATTTCCTGTGATGATATCTTTTACTGATTTCCGACCTCTAAGTTATTTTTTTGCCCTATTATGTGGTTGACTACACTATTAATTGATTCTTATGTTGATTCCTTAATTAGAAGAACTAAGCCCTAATTGCTTACTCTATACTAGCACTGTTTGAAATTATGTCCTTGTTTGTTATGCTCCAGTTACATATATAACCTCTTTCCTTATTTGTAACCTGTCTTTTACCGTTTGAAATTAACTCTCTTAATTAAGGGAGTACTTGCAGTGATTTTACTCGAGCTGATTCCGAGTTCCAATATTACTATGCAATTGTGATTTTTACCTTATTTTACCTAGCCTTCAAACTACATATATATGCACTCTCATTGACACAGACATGGACATACATTAGTTCAAACTCTCTCTCACACTAAAAGCTTTTTCTGCTCTCTTTCTTTCTTACTACTTGCTACTGCTACTAAATTAGCCGGCTGCAAGCCAAGTCTAATTATTGTACTCTCTTGTTCTTCACTTTGTGTTTATTATCCTTACTGGTATGTTCTGATTTTAGATTCAAGTTCTCAAACCAATGTGTTTCCTACTACTTCAGTTTATCATATTCCTAATCCGTTTCTATATATGGTTTTTGTTGTTCAACACGTAGTTGACCTGTTTACATTATTGCTTCATCTAGCATGTTAGTCATGTCCTACCCCTCTTAGCATCATCATGCTTATGAATAAGTTACTCCCTTTGTGGTGTGTTTCAAACTGACTATGTTCTGTCTATGCATGTTTGAATGGTTAGCTGATTGATTCCTCTAGTTTCTGGTACAAACCTGTTTGTGTAAGCAATTTGTTATTCAAAATTGTTATGATTATATGCTCAATTCTGTTTGATACCACTATGTCTTCTATTGTTTGTTCTGAAATTCATAATCCTATACTGTGTTTACACCATTAGTTATCCCCAACCCCACTATCTCCCTAAGCACTTCTGACTCCAAGCAACCATTAGCAATTCTGAGGCCTATGACCCATGGACTGCTATTACTTGAAATTTCTATGCTTCTGCCTGCTATGTATTCACCATACATGCTCTACTTGTCCCTAACCCCCAAGGATCCTTGTGTGAAGGATTGTTATCCGAGTGTGTTGAACCTGTTAGGTCCTGTGATTGATCTGTTATTTATGTAATTACCCAACTCTTGTAAAATAAAAACTGTGTTTTACTGAACAACTCTCTATTTTATAAAACTATTTCAACAGAGTCTATTTTCAATACTGTTTTCCTATCAAACCTTCTCAAAACTATGTCAATCACTCTCACTCTATTCTTAGGTCCTTAAGTTCTGCCCCTCCAGTGTGTGACTGCTTTGGGATTCCTATGAGATCCCTCTAAACTCTGATGCACTGGGGCTGGCTCTTCCGCACTGCACTTACTCAGTTCTGGTTATGAAATCTGGGTGTGAGCACTTCTCGGGATTCCTTGAGGTCCTTAGGGAACTCTAATACACCTGGACGTGAGAAAGGCTATGAAATACTTGGGCATTTGAGGCTATGAGAATCTGGGCCTACTTCAGGCTCCCTATAGTGTAACTTCTTCTTTTCGTTTATCTACTTATGTAATTTATTCAGCTGGTCTGTAATAATTATTTGTAAACGAATATTGGGGATGGCTGGTGAAATGGGGAGGGTAGCTATATATTTCTATCATTATCATTGGGGTAGAAAGCATGTTCTAGAATTTACCTTATCTATACTTGCATTAGAATCCCTACTTTAGGATCCAATACATTCAGATCATGCACTGGATATCATGTTCTTAGGTTTCACGTCAGCATCTTATTTGACACTAATACATGTTTATCACTTAGAAATCCTGCTCCTAGGTTAATAAACAGCATTAACATAAAAGCTGTTACTCCTGTGCATCCTGAAATCATGTATTAACAATTCTGTAACTCTTTTTGTGCATTCAGAGATCATGCTTTAGGTTTTCTGTTAATTTAAAAATCGTTGTCATAAGAACTATCGTTTCTGTGCATTTAGAAATCATGTATTAGGCACGCTGTTTGCATTTGCTTAGCCACGCCTAGTTTAAACTACTGATTCATAAAATAGGTATAAAACAACTTCACATTTGATTACCCTGTTTTAATAAAACTGGCGATAATCCCTGCATTCTCAGACTTACAACACCTAGAACATCATGCTTTTAGGCAAAAAACAACTCATGAACTGTTAATGATTCTACAACTATTATGCATGATTCCACGCCTAAGCAAGCCTTAGGTAATCAGTCTGTATAAAACTGGAGAACTGTTCTCGTTTGTGTTTACTGCTTAACAACTTACAAGTTTAAAATCAGTAGGCAAACTGATTAGGACCCTACTGTAGAGTTTTTATAAAAACGAAGTCGCATATTTCTGTGCATTGACATCCACTTAGATTTCCTGTTTAGGTATTTTTCCCTGATAAGAACTGCTCTTGTTTGTGTTTGAGACGTGCTGTTTATGTGCATTATGTGTGGAGGTAAACCTGGGCCTCTTAACTGTTTCTTCCTGTATTTATCTGTTAAGTTCTACTCATTTTTGCCTGTTGCCTAGAATTTTCTCCTTTTAAAAACCATAGGGGTATGTCTAGAACTGCCTATATCTAGAGGTCCTAAGTTCGTCCAGGATCACAAGGAAGGGACGGGTAACAACACGCATAGAGACAGTTAAACAAAACTCGCCTAATAACTGCTAAGAGGTGGGGTAAAGGGTAGATATGGATATGATGACCAGTGCCCTAAGGCCACGTGTAGCCCCTCATTGAGGAGTGATTATCGGGCATTGCATTGATGTGATCCTATAGGATAAAAAACTTAGGACCCCCTTATCCCTTTAACTACGTGTGTTCAGACCATAAATCTTTTAACCTTTACCTATATGTTTTAAGACCATAAACTTTTTTTAAGACCTTATTACATATGTGGGCTTAGACTACGATATTTTCAAACCTTTAGTTGTTTACATGTATATACTTTGACTGCCTATTCGCTACTTGTTTAAATTCACAAAGCTTGTTTGGCCGGGAACCACATTTGTGGACTTCAAGGGGTGCCTAACACCTTCCCCTTGGAGTAATTTCAAGCCCTTACCCAATCTCTAGTTATTCGAATTAGTGTTATTGTGACCCTTAGTAGGTTCCCTAACACACCTTAATCCGTTAGGTGGCGACTCTTCAACTCCTTATATATCCCTTTCCCAAAAAATGAGTTGTCCCAAGTAATGTCAAAACCCTGACCGATCCGAAAGGAGAGGAAAAAGGGGGCGCGACAAATCTGACACAAAAATCTCTAATACAAATCAAGTCTAAGGAGTACAGCTGCTAAAGAAAATAAGAAGGAGAAGCAGGGTTGCGGACACATGCAACTACCTTGCACAAATCTCTGTGAAAATCCCTGGTCAGGCGTGTAGCTTACTCCACTCTTGCACCTAAATCTGCACACAAGGTGAAGGGAGTAATGTGAGTACTCCAACTCAGTAGTAATGAAAGTAAATAATGTCTAAGGGATACGAAACACGTAAAAACAATCATCAATGCACAACACATGAAATCCTTCTTTCAGAGTACACTTAAAGATCCTGCTTTAGTATAAAACAACTCTAATAAATTAGTCATCTTCAGATCCTCTGCCTATTACAAAAGCATGTTCAAACGATGTACATTTATGCATTTAAAAAAAATCCTGCTTTGGTTTTGCATATACATCATCTCTGTGCATTAGATACCATGTTTAGGTTTGCATTCATACTCGTTTAAATACAGCTAGTGTGACTACTGATGCATGAAAAGGAGTAAACAACAACTTCACTCAGTGCTTTGCAAATAACTAGTAATGAGTTTTTATTCTGAACACCTAGAGCAACATGCTTTTAGGTAACATAATGTCAAAAAATTCTTCCCTAAGTAACTCTGGCAACTGGTATACTGTCTCACACTTAGGCAAGCCTTCGGTGATTAATTTGTTTAAAAACGGGAAATCTGCTTCTCTGTATATGCTGCTTAATGTTTAACAGGTTTAAAATTCAGTAGGCAAACTGATTAGGATCATTTTGAGTAGTACAACAAATCTGCTATCTGTTTATATTCTAAAATCACCTAGATATCATGTCTTAGGATTTTGAATTAAACACTGCCCTTAACTGTGTTTGAGACGTGCTGCCTATTTGCATTACTTGTGGAGGTATACTTGGGCCTTTTCTCTGCTTTTCTGTGTTTCCCCTTAATTGCAGTCCTATATGTTCTTATATGTCGCCCTAGTATTTGTTCCTTTAAACCTGAGGGTCTGCGTAGAACATCCCTTATAGGTAGTAGTCTTAAACTCCTCGAGGATTATTAGGAAGGGACGTGTAACAACATGCAATAGAGATCGTTGACCAACACTCACTTTAATTACCTCTACGGGGTGGGAAGGGTAGATATGGACATGATGACCGGTGCGCTAATACCACGTGTAGCCCCACTTTGAGGAGTGACATATCGGGTATTGCATTGATGTGATCCATATGACAAACAACCTAGGATTCTTCCCTATCCCCTTTATATGCATGCTTAGATTACAATTCTTTCAAAACTCTATACAAATATTAAATATTTTCAAACTTAGTAACATATGTGTGCTTAGACTTCTAGTCTTCTATAACCCTTTTACTTGTCTTAGACATTAATTGCTTATTTGGTTACTTGTACAAATTCACAAAAGTTGTTTGGCCGGTAACCACAATTGTGGATTCTGAGGGGTGCCTAACACCTTCCCCGTAGAATAATTTAAAGCCCTTACCCTATCTCCGATTATCAAATCAATGTCTATAAATGACACCAAAAAGGTTCCCTAACGCACTTTAACTCGTTAGGCGGTGACTCTTAAAATCATGCATACCCCTTTCCCAAAAGGAAACAAGTTGTCCCAATAATTGCGAAACCCTTTGACCGACCCAAAAGGAGTTGGAAAAAGGGGGTGCGACACCAGGGACTAAACTTGCTCCTCTTCCCGAACCACATAACACCCTTCACAGGTGACACATTCAGCAACACCTTCTACCTAACCATGAAAGACACATCCCGGACCTTCCGGTTCGCATAACTCTTCTGCCTAGACTGCACCGTGCGAAGACGCTCCTGAATCAACTTCACCTTATCTAACGTATCCTGCACCAAATCTTTGCCCAAAAGCCTAGCTAGACCTATCTTAAACCAACCAACGGGAGATCTATACCTCCTTCCATATAAAGCCTCATACGGGGCCATCTGAATACTCGATTGATAATTATTATTATAATATAACTCCGCGAGTGGCAGAAACTGGTCCCATGAACCCCCAAAATCAATGACACAAGCACGCAACATGTCCTCCAGAATCTGAATTAGCGCACGGGTCATCATCTCCTTTACTACCCAATTACTATCTTTCAGTTGTTACCTAAGCGTTCTAGTAGCTTTTGACTCGTGCCTTATGCGGGCACTACCCATCCATTATCTATGGTCCTGGAGGTATTTAGGACCTCTATTTAGGGTGGCTCTTGACTGACATACGTTGCTTAAAATGAGAAAAAAGCTAGGCGACAAACAAAATTTAGATAAATCTATCATATAAGGGGCACATAATGACTAATGTTAACCTCCACATGTAAACAACACATGCACGCAATTAAAACATACAACTTTATTGATTTAGGATCCTATAGGTAGGATATCTAGGTGAGAAGAAAAGAATATAAGAAAGAAGTTTATTAAAACAACATTGGGACCTACTGACTTGCCTACTGATTTGATTAAGTTCTGAATCTGGGCATATTTCAAGCAGCACGAGATCACATTTTTAGGCCCAAAATTCTTAATAAACCTACATGTTTGCCTAAGTGATAACCAGAACAGAATCCTATAAGCATGGAACCTGCAACTGTTTAATTATAGACCTATAACATGGTTTCTAAGCGAATTTCTCAAAAGACAGATTTTATCTTTTTTCAGATCTTATAGGCATGCTCTC
Source organism: Nicotiana undulata (assembly GCA_005239495.1). Lineage (NCBI taxonomy): Eukaryota > Viridiplantae > Streptophyta > Magnoliopsida > Solanales > Solanaceae > Nicotiana > Nicotiana undulata. The sequence continues at coordinate 5,397 of MDKH01076375.1, read as the reverse complement.
TAATTTTGCAGAATTAATTTAACTCCTATAAACATGATTTCTAAGTATTGAAACTGATTTGTTTGTTTCCTATAGACATGGTATCTAAATTGAAGAAAACAGGTTTTTATATCTCCTATAGGCATGATATCTAAGTTGAAGAAAACTGATTTTTTATATCTCCTATAGGCATGTTATCTAAGTTGAAAAAAAATGATTTTTTATATCTCCTATAGGCATGATATCTAAGTTGAAGAAAACTGATTGTTTATATCTCCTATAGGCATGGAATCTATTAATCACAGGTGGGCAGAAACTTTAGACAAATTGCCAGGAAAGTTTATTAATTTACACAAATAAGATCCTATACGCATGATCACTAATGCACGTTGAGAATGGAAATATTTTTAAATCCTATGAACATGGGTTCTAATGCAGAATTGACAGAAAAACCTATAGGCAGTGTCTCTAATATGCCAAAAATGGGAAAATGCACAATCACATAGTCAGGAAAACCCTATAGGCAGGATTTCCAAACGAGTAGTAACATTTATATAATCAATACAATAGACCTATAGGCGGGATTTTTACCCGAGTTTTTAAACAAAGATATAGAAAAAAAAAAACCCCAGCTTTTACTAATAAGCCCAGATTCGTATATTGCATAAATTATTAGATTATTACAGCCCAATATGAATAAATTACATAGAAAAATTTATTACACTATAAGGATCCTTCATAGGCCAATATAAACCTGGGAACCAGGCTTTCAAGCAAAGCATATATGAAGCATAATGGTAGTCCGTCCATGATACAAACAAATAGGCTTGTGGTGTGTAAACGTTCCCAAGGGCCTCAGGGACCCCAGGTAATCCTCACACGAGAGCCTTACTTAGAAAAACAACAGCTTGTAAAAAAAGATTGGAAGACCAACCCCAATGTGTCAAAGTTCGGAGGAGTCTCAAGGACCCTTAGGCAGTGCTCCACTGGGGGTGGTAGGACCCTAAATAACTATGAGTAGAAGTTGAAAACAATACAAAAAGGGTAGGGAGACAATTTAAGAAAAAAATTTGATTTTTAGGAGCAAACATATTCAAATTACAATACTGCAAACAGAACTCCACCTAGAACAAACAGAATCCATATTTTGCATATGGTTCAAACAGATTGGTATTGGTTCAGACATAGACATTGTACCAGTATTTAAAGCAATCACAAAAGAGAAAGGATACTTTAATTAACAAACAGAACTGACCACACATGCTTGCAATATCAAATCATGTTCAGAACAGAGAACATACAACTGAATCGACAAGGTTTCACATTATAGGAAGTACTTAGTTTAGCAATTATCACTAGGTGAAATCATATAGACATATATCCTAACAGAAGCATGCTGAGGTTTGAAATAAACTAAAATAGAACAGAATAAGACAAAAGGGACTAAGACATGCTAGTTAAGAAAGTAGTAAACATGAATCATATATCAAACAGAATTATGCTGAGGTTTGAAATAAACTAACCACATAACCACATAGAATAGAAATAGGATAACATGAGTTAAAATATACCAGTTAAGAAGAAAGTAAACAGAAGTGTAATTACAATTTGGATTCATGGAGTTTAGCCTTGGCTTCCAACCCGCTAAACAGTGTAGCAAATAAGAATAATCGAAAGAACTTAGGTTTGTGAGAGAACAAAAGCTTTGAGAGTTTTTGAATTGTAAGAGTTGTTTAGTAAAGAAGTTGTAAAGTGCGTCTGTGTGTGTAGGTAAGTAAGTCAGTCTTTGAAATCAGAACAATGAAAGGCTTTTATAGCATACAATAGGGTAAAACCAAATAAGGTATGAAATTCATTACACAGAAATATGGTATGAAAAATCAATTAATCAGTCAATTAGGGTTAACACAAATCAATTAATAGGACAAAATCACGTAAATATCACTTAATTTAAGGAGAATCTTGCACGGAATGAATCATCAAATATGAATAAGGTTAAATAAGGTAAGAGGTAAGTTTAGAGATCAATTATAGGTCAGTTCTAGTAATCCAAGCACAACAATCAAGCCAGTAAAGGAATTAAGGAAAGTAGTACCAATTGTTAATCACACATAAGGAAAGAGCAGGTAAAAATCCGAAAAGGAAATATCGGTTTTAAAGGAAAGCACAATTTCAAACCCTAATTAGGCAATTAAATCAATTAATCACTTTAATTGACAGGGCTAAGATAAACGGGCAAGACACTATAACAAACAGTCGAGTAATTGAAAACCCTAAGGCATATAAAAAAACATAGAGATGAAACTTAAGTAAAATCAGTCGAGACAGTAGAGAAGAAAACCAGAGTTGAAAAATACTTAAACGTTTAAAACATTTTTGTAGAAATCTCTTAGAACCAAAACCCTATCTTTTTGGGTAAATTAAAAATTGGTTAACAATAAGAGCCAACAGAAAGTTATTAAGGAAAAATACCAAACAAACTCAAATCGCTTCAGATCTAAAGAGATTTGAACTGATTTACCTAGAAATAGTTAGGTTTACGATAATAAACGGAAGTGAATTAAAAATCTGGGTTGAACCAGAGTTTGAAGCCGTAAAAACACAAAGATATTAGTACTCACAGACATAAATAAGAGTGAATATAGAGGGATTAGTCGAGAAAATGAGGAATTTTTAACCAAATCTAGTTCGAATCTTTTGAGATTCCATCAAGTAACATGAAGATCAGAACACCAGTAGAGATATGAGGTCGGATAAGGCCTGAAATTGAAGAGAAATCCCATGAATCGAGGGGAATAACAGTGACGGCGGGCTAGGGTTAGAAGGGGGCTGCGAGAGAAGAGAGAAGAGAGGGGTGGAAGGGCGGCGGATTTGTGAAAATGGGGTAGGGTTAGGATTAGGGGTGTAATTAAATATGGAAAGGGGGCCTTGGACTGTTGATCTTCTGAGATCAACGACCAGGATTAAATTTGGGTTGGGGCGGGTTATAATAATTGGGTGATTGAGTATGGGTTGTGGGTTAATGGTTAATGAGTAAGAATAATTGGGTTGAGGTGGTTATTTTGCCGGAATCCAAAAATTAATTAAAAGGGGCTATATTTTAAATACCCATTTAATTTAATAAAATAATTTATAATTTTTTTAATAAATGATGAAAAATTCTATTTATGCATGAAGATGACTTAAAATAATTAATTAATATTATAAAAATATAAAAGGTCATTTTCATGTAAAATAAAAATAATTATGCCTACATGGGCTATTATTACAATTATAACCTAAAGATGTAAATATGATTATTCATAAAATTATTAAAGCTTAGTATAAATATAAATGGTAAAATTAAGCAATAAAATGATTATAAAATCATTTGTGAGTAACGAGGGATCAATTGAGATCGCTTCAAATTGGACATAATCTTTGATTTTTATTATTCTAGTATATGCATACAAAATGTATTGGGGTTATGAAAAAAAACCTTTTGTTTACAGTCTTATCTATTCTGATAAGAAAGTGCTCTTAGTTCAGTAAGCTGCAGTAATTCTTTGGAAAAGTCCGATTCTCTTTGTCTTCGAGCTTTCATTCCTCAATACACTGATTCCTTCCTTCATATACCTCCCCACCAATAGATAGAGACAAATAGGAATAACCGAACCACGTCTACAAAATGCCAGTACCATGCAGCTGCTTCAAAGACAACGTGATGCTCCTTGGTCAGATGACCAAGATATTGGCGAATACCACCAAGGGCTACTTTCATGCTCTACTAAGAGAATTCTGAATTCCCGGCTCTTAGTCATCGCTCTGTGAAGGAGTGGGAGAATAAAGATCCGGCAAAGGCAGAGCTAGCGCATGGGAGGTGACACCAACCACACTCCTGGCTAGGCGCACTCTCGTCAATCCACCACAAAGGTTAATGTCACGACCCGAAATCCCACCTTTCAGGCCGTGATTGCGTCTAACGTTGAACCCGCTAGACAAGCCAACGAATACAACATTTTGACATCTATAAAACAACGTAACAGTAATAAAGCCAATCAACCTTCCACCCTCTACTGGAATATCTCAATTTCCTTAACTTTCAGCCTTTACCGAACATTTTCAAATCACTTCAAAAGTTTTTACAACAGAAAAGTAATAATATTCCCAAAACGAATAATGAAATGATAAAGGTAACAACATCGCAAATATCCCAAAATCGGGGTGTCACAACCTCACGAACTATCTAAACTGAGTACTAAATACAAAGTCTGAAAAGAATTAGATAATTGTCTTGAAACTAGGAGAAAAAGTAAGACAATGAGGAATCCAAAAGTAGGAGAGACACCAAGGTCCACGAACGCCAGCGGGTATACCTTGAAGCTCTGGGTGGACTGAAGGGTATTCCCTCTAACGATGTCCACTGGGTCCGGCTGCAGGATCTGCACAACATAAAGAAGTGCAGGTGTAGCATCAGTAAAACCGACCCCATGTACTGAGTAAGTGCCAGGCCTAACCTCGGCCGAAGTAGTGACGAGGCTAGACTTAGAAACGATATACACCTGTCCTATTCTACAACATATAATCCAGATAGCAACGCAAGAATTAACCAGACAAATTAGGGGAAACAGAAGCAGTTAAGGGGGGGGGGGGTCACCAGTGAGATATGACAGTATATTGATAATAACAAAACAGATAAGAAGCAGTTTAACAGAAAGTACCAAGTAAAGACAAGTTCAAATACCAGGAATGTAATTAATGGCACGGCATCACCCTTCGTGCTTTTACTCTCTTCCTCACTATGCAATACATGGTGTAATCAATGGAAAACAATCGGCATGGCATGTTCCCTCGTGCGATAAACAATAACGATCAACACGACATGCCCCCTCGTGTGATAAATAACAATCAATCGTCACGGCATGTCCCCTCGTGCGATGAACAATAAACAATCAACACGGCATTAACCTTCGTGTTTATAATAAATATGAATCGTGGCACGACATCACCCTTCGTGCTTTACACTCTTCCTTACTATGCAATGTAATCAGATATCATGGCGCGGCATCACCCTTCGTGCTTTACCCTCTTCCTCACCAAACAATAACAGATAAATGGCAAGGAGTACAACATAGAGGAAATAAGCAGTTCATAACACCCGGCAAGGGGAAAACATCAATTTGGTAACTCAATAAATGCCCGACAAGGGTCTCAGCTATAACCAATTACCTCAACCACGTACTCTACACTTGTATTATCATTCGTATCAATACCTCTCAAACTCAATAGACAATACTTTCAATCACTAATGAATTACCAAGTAAAGACAATCTCATAATATACTAAACATGGAAGAAATACTGCAATTTCTATCAAAGTAGACTCACGGGCATGCTTGACACACATTGCATAGGTACTCGTCACCTCACCTATGCAATG
>MDKH01057692.1:0-57656 GCA_005239495.1 Nicotiana undulata | reverse complement strand
GTTAGTGTTTGGGAAAGCATGTCATTTGCTAGTAGAACTTGAGCACAAAGCCATGTGGGCACTTAAAAAGCTGAATCTGGATTGGGACGAAGCTGCAAATTTGAGACTAAAGCAACTGAATGAGATGGAAGAATTTCGTTTCCATGCTTATGAGAGTGCAACTATGTACAAAGAGCGGATGAAGGTGATCCATGACAAGAAGATTATGAGACGGGAGTTTCACACTGGCGACTTAGTGTTGCTGTTTAACTCTCGACTCAAACTCTTTCCGGGTAAGCTCAAGTCTAAGTGGTCTGGCCCTTTCACAGTGGTAAGTGTCTCTCCCTTTGGTGTCGTGGAATTGGCAACTGAGGACGGACTCCGTACGTTCAAGGTAAATGGCCAACGCATCAAGCACTACTTGGGCACTGACAGTGAAAAGGATGTGGTAGACCAATTGGCTCTGCAAGACGGTGTCTGCCCTAATGAGGGCTGATCCTCAACGAACACCCACTTCGTCGTGCCGCGACGTTAAATCAAGCGCTTCATGGGAGGCAACCCATATGTGGTAAAATATTTTGTGTTTTTGTTTTTGTTATTTTTCTCATATTATTTCATATACTGACTATCTGTCCTATACATAAATGTGGCTCTCGGAAGAAAGTTCACAAATGTGCGAGTGCAGGTGGCTAAACAAGCGCAACCAGAGTGATGTACCCTCGAACAGGAAATTTTAGGCCCATATGCGACTCATATGCGGTCGCATTTGACATATGCGGTTCGCATATGAGTCGCACACTTGAACAATAAAAATCTTATTTTTGACGGCCCATATGCGACGCATATGCGATCGCATTCGAGATATGCGGTTCGCATATGCGCCGCAAACCTGAGCAGTAGGTTCCCTAACTTTAATGTTTCATGTGCGATCCTTAGGCCAGATATGCGATTCGCATCCCACTTATGCGATCGCATATGGAACCGCATCCTACACCAGGTAAGTCTTTCTAACCCGCCTTTCATTCTCTTTTAAAACACAAAACAAAATAAAATTTTGAAATAAAAAAAAGGAGAGAACGAGAAGAAAAGAAAAAAAAATAAACATACGACAAAGGGCAAGAAATCAACAGGAATCAAACACACCTCCAACCCGATCCCAACCTAGAACTCATCAACGGTAAGTTCTCCTTATTTCCCCTATCATGTGCATCTCCATTCTTGTTCACTCATACAGAGGTAATTGACACAGGTGTCAACTGGGTAATATGTTGGGTGTTTAGGACAAACTCTTACTTGAAATTGTAATGGGGGAGGGGTCTTGGGTAGTGGTTCAAGAGGTAATTAGCGTTTGGGGATTAAAAATTTGCAGAGAGATCCTCCATATCTAAGAGCTTGGCTTCGAACGTGACAGATATGCGATCGCATTTCGCAAATGCGGTCCGCACTAGGGTCGCATCTGCTAACCCTAGACTGCCGGATGAAGATTAAAGATGCGACGCAGATGCGATCGCATATCCCACATGCGGACCGCATATGCGTCGCACCTTTAGGCAGTGTGCACCCTTCCCCTGATACCCTGAGTGCGGTTGAAATGCGATCGCATCTTCACCTACGCGGTGGAAGTGCGATCGCATATGAGTTTCTTGTTTTGCCCACTTCTCCAATGCGAAGCATATGCGAACCGCATCCCGAGAATGCGATCGCATATGCCATCGCATATAATCATAACTTATCAGCCTACAATATGATGCGATGGAGATGCGGTTCGCATTGCCTATATGCGATCGCATTCTCGGGATGCGGTTCGCATATGCTTCGCATTGGAGAAGTGGGCAAAACAAGAAACTCATATGCGATCGCACTTCCACCGCGTAGGTGAAGATGCGATCGCATTTCCTTCAGCATCGAGTCCCTTACACAACATTATGTATTTTGTTTAATGCTTATTTCTCCTCTCTCCTCACATGCAACTTCTATTTTGCAGTCATGACTCGGAAACACGTAATGCCCGCTGCAAAGAAAAGACCTAGTTCAAACCGGCAAGCACCTCTGCCCAAGCGGGCACGACCAGCACCGCCCCAATACCGAAATTCTCAATCACGACTCACCGCTCAAAACTCGAGCATAAAAATATACCGTCTAAGCTCATAAGCCGCTGAATACTCCCTCAATTATCCCCAAATGCACCACATTAGAAATACTTACCCTGACGAGACTTCCTGCGAATTTAAAGTCATTACCTTCACTTTCCTAATACTGATGGATAGAATCCATGATATTTAATGTGCCAGAGAATTTCGGCACATTTAATACCATATTGCTTAGACTAGGGCTCGTTTCAAGAGCATTTACTCTTATTAATAATAGAATTTTGGTATTTTGCAGTACACAAGGTGTAAACACTCAAGACCATGCAAAAGGAAGTTAAAAGAAGAGAAAAGAGAAGGAAAATGGTCAAATGCGATCTCATCTTCAACATGAGAATCGCATTTCAAGCCTGGGGGTCGCATACTGCAACAGAAAGTTGAGTCAAAAATAAGGAGTGAAATGCGGCCACATATGCGACCGCATATCCCAAATGCGAACCGCATTTGAATCGCATGTTCATCTGATGCTTGAAGCCACATTGCAAATGCGACGCATGAATGCGATCGCATATTTTTAATGCAGATCGCATATCCCAAATGCGATACATCTCTAGGACCTAGGGTTTTGATATGCGATGGAAGAAGCCAAGATGCGAACCGCATTCCTGTTATGCGACAGGAATGCGATCGCATATCGCCCGTCAGGGGTGTTTTTGTCTGTTTTTCACCCGAATATTTTTCCCACTATAAAAGAATTTACTTGGGTGTTGTGGGTCATTCTTGTCTAGCTTTTGCACAACATTCTCTAATTAAATATTCTTCACGTTTTGGAAACATTAGAGCAAGCAAGTGGTGGTTTGTAAGCATTTATGACATTATTTAATGCTTGTTTCTTTTGGTTATTTGTGATGAGTAGCTAAATCTAAACACTGAGGTTGTGGACCCTAAATGGGTGTTATGTATTTGGGTATTTTCAATTGAATATATGCATAATGGGTAGTCGATATGTGTTTACTCTTTGTCTTATATTTCTTGTTGATGGTTGCAAACATTAACTTATGCCATAATTTTATCTTAGCTTGGAAAAGCGGGTTAGAAGTGGTAAGAGTAAATACCAAAGACTCGAGGCATTAAACCTCATTTAATAGAATCACTTAGGAATAAGTTGGTTTTATTTGGCAAGACGTGATTCGGATTTATTGCAACTCTTTTATATTTGGAAAAATCATAAAGAGGAAATACTATCGTAGTATTGGAAAATCAAGGATAGTTATCTTAAGAATCATTTGCATATCAAGAACTTCCCATTAGAAATATATCATATTAATACCTACTTGCATTACACTCCATGAAAGGGGACACAACCTTGGTTAATTTACCCATATTAATTACAATCTAAATTAGTTTCCATTGTTACTACTTTTTCTTCAAAATAGTAAACTATTAATCACCACCCTTTTTGTTCACTAACGGAATAGAATTTCGATTAGAGTTAAGAACCACACTAACATAGTGATATTTTCACACCTATTCCCTGTGGGATTCGACCCCAACCTTGTTGGGTTATTATATTTCACTTCGACCGCTTTACACTAATTTAGAAGTATAATTTGAGCGTATCAATAATTCAAATACATCACAAGCCTTGACACCTTCCCCGTAAATCTCAGTTCTAGTCCTTCTTACACCTTGAAGATCCTCGATCGCTACATATAACCTTGAATTTGTCTGAACCATTCTCGAACGCCATTTACTCTACACAATTTCAATTACAAAAACCAAGTAACCAGATGACTTGACCCCGCTTGCAATCCACATACTAGGAAAGTAATCCACCCCTTTGAACCAACAAGCACACTCATACATTGCACGCTCTACCCTTACCAGTACAACTCCATCATTCAATGAATTCCACTATCCGTAAAGTACATTACAACTTGTATCGAAGACATTTCCATCACTCGAATCATTCCTAGACTCCACCTCTGCAGGTCGTAACTGATTCACCAACATACGTCGAACCAAAACAAATACGACACATAATCGTGTAATCAACTTATCATTAGCGGACTCCCCCACTTGGCTCAAAGCCAAGGATCAGGACAAACAATAACTTACGAATCCCACACATTATCACTGCCAACATACTGTGGTGAGGTTCTCCTAAATCCTCCATAAGCTTATATGACCCAGACCATCTAACCCTCAACTCGTAGTCAATTCTCGCATCCACCATTGTAATGATCATGCCAACTCCCACAAGCGATCTAAACTCAAATTACAACATACATCATTTATGGTAGAAAAGAACTTGCTACAGATAAACATAAGGGTCACACACCTCAAGACAACCCGCATGAGATACCCCTACCTGCTTAATCCCAAAATGTTATCTCCCTATACACATCCAAAAATCATAGCTATCACGCAATCACTATACCTTCCTTCTTTAGAACACAACCACTGCATGCCCCCAAGACATCCTATTTAGCGGTATAAGAACCTGAAGATGATGGCAATACTAACACTGGAGCTGTGGTCAAGAAATCCTGAGCTTCGGGAAGCTCTACTCACACTCGTCTGACCACATGGATACCTTCACTGGAAACCATGTGTCCCAAAACTGCTACTGAACTGAACCAAAAAATTCACACTTGGAGACCTTCGCACAAAGCTTCTCCTCCCTATATCATTGTAATACCATCATCACATGCCGAGTATGCTATCCCTGGCTACGAGAGTACGACAGAATGCCATCAATAAATATAATAACAAAGGAGTGCAATCACTGCCTGAATACACCGCGAATCAAATACATGAATGCTACTGGAGAATTGGTTAGCTCAAAAGACATCATAGGAACTCAGAACATAACAGGAAAACCCACCTCACTCAACAACTAAACTACACGGGAGGTCCTTCAATACTCATAACTCGAAGCCATATTCTAACTCAATACATAAGTCAAATAATCAATGGCTCTTGCCACATCTCCCGGCAATTCATTTTGGTCACAGTCAAACAACCTGAATACATCTAACTATCTGATCACACTCACCATATAGTCATCTAGTCAGAAGGTTCCATCAATAAGGAAACAAACAGACATATAAGTCCCCCAACACATGTGCTCACCCAAAAGAGACCTCAACGCTCAAGCCACAGACACAATTCGGCCTCAAGTCCTTCCCACCGGCCCATTATTAACATATTAAAAATCACATCTCACCCATGGAAGTCACAAGCCGACAACGCACAACTAATACCAAGTGCTCGCGTGTGCCTTCGAATACATGAAAGGAATTCAAAGAAATACGCTTTTGGCTGAATAAATGGATTCGCACGATAAGAATTCAAGAATGTTGAATGTTTCCTAAAGGTTTTGCAGCCTCTTGAAGATACGTACAGACATCTCCGTACCGATCCGCAAGACTCTACTAAACCTGCTCATGACCGTTGAGTCCTATGTAACCTGGCTCTGATACCAACTTGTCACGACCCCAAATTCTACCAGGTCGTGATGGCGCCTATTGTGGAACTAGGCTAGCCAACCATCACATTACTACGCTTTTGTTCAATTATAACCGTTCACAATTTAAAAAAAAGCACGCAACAATAGCATAAATAATGAAATTAATGTCTTAGCGTTCCCATACTAGCCTACACAACCTCCCAAGAACTGAAGTCAATAGTCATGAGCATCTAAGAATGAATAAGCCTAACTCTGTTAAAAACTATAATATATGTCTCTGAATCAATTGATAAAAACATAATAAGCAAGGGAAGTGGAGAAGCTGTGGACGCTGGACAGCTACCTCGAAATCCCATGAAATCCGCAAACGACAAGAAAAATCTGCAACTGCTCCAGACCGTCACCTGAATCTGTGCACAGAGGCACATGGAGTATTTATGAGTATGCCAACTCAGTAGTAATGAAAAGAAATCACAGTCTGAGAAATATAAAGCACACAAACAGATAAACCATTTCAAAACAACCAGTAAAACATCAAGTCACCAAATAGTATTCAGCAATTTCATAAGTTCAAAATCAGTTTCCAGAAAACCTTTGAGAACAAGTAAATATCGATATACCTCAGTGAAATCCTCAGTAAAACTCAGTTTGAAAACGGAGTAAATCATAGTTCGAAACATAGTAAAATCATCATGAAACTGCCCCTCAAGCCAAAATCATTTCTTGGAACAGATGCCCTCAGGCATTCCCTCAATCACTCAGTATAAATCATCACTCAGTATCAGTCTCACGGGCAATCATCATCGCTCAATCAGTATCGGCGCTCACTGGGGTGTGTTACAAACTCTGGAGGGGCTCTTACAGCCTAAGCGCAAAAATAACATAAGGCCTAGAAGACTTATCACCTCTATCATAAGTCCTGGAAGCCTCATCACCTCTCCGACGCTCACTAGAAATGGGCTCATACTCCGAAGGGGCTCCTACAACCCAAGCGCAATAACAACATAAGGCCTGAAAGCCTTCTCACCTCTCTCATAAGGCCTGGAAGCCTCCTCACATTACTCATAAGGTCTGGAAGCCTCCTCACCTCTCCCATAAGGCATGAAAGCCTCCTCACAATATAGGCCTGAAAGCCTCACTCAGTCAGACACTCTCAAATTGCCCTTAGGCCATAAACATACCGGGTTCTCGACCAAAACCTCTCCCATAAGGCCTGGAAGCCTCTTCACAATATAGGCCTTAGAGCCTCACTCAGTCAGACATTCTCAAATTGCCATTAGGCCATAAACATACCGGGTTCTCGACCAAAAACAGCGTTTCAGTTTTTTCAATAAATAGTATCAAAATACTCTAAGTGTCAAAAAAATTTATCAAGAAAATACTGAGTGTAATTCACAACATATCAAGTGAGGAAACACAGTAAAATAGTACCCCAAGGGGTAAACAGATAGGCACTAGGCCCCAAACACGACTTACTGCCCAAAACATATCATAGTATATAAATACTAATTAAGAAAAGGCTTAAAAATCGGTTTCGAAACTCAATAGTTTCCTAAGTAGGGAATATATTTCCCAAGTTTCAACCTTTGTATTCCAAAACTCGTGAAGGGTGCATAGTCTGGGGTTTCATACCCTCTGGACAGGATTTCAAGACATTACTTACCTCAAAACTAGCCCGGAACTATTCCACGACATTCTTGCCTCGCGAATCAACCTCTAAAGGCTCCACATCTACCAAGTTCATATTTTTATCATCAATATGTGCTTGAGGAACAATTTCAAATCGAAAGATATCAAATTTAACTCAAAAATCCGAAACCGGTCAAAATCCGGACCCCAGTTCTGTGTCCCAAAAGTCAGAATTTTTTATAAAAAAGTGTTCTTCGTTCTCTCACGAGTCCGTACATATAAAGAACACCAATATCGGAGTTCGTTTGACCCCTCAAATCAACCCTTTAAGGTCTCATAATCTCAAGCCCTAAAACCCAATTGTTTTACTGATTTTTCATAAATTTACACTGGTTTTATGTTCTATAATCATCCATAATCTAGTTTTAATGATCAAAATACTTACCTCTATGAAGAACAAGGATTTCCCTCTTCAAAATCGCCCCCAAGAACTCCTTTCCGTACAACAATTGTGAAAAAGAGGGTTTAAGTCGCGGAGGAAGTATTTAAATACTGCCCAGTTACTAATGCACAGCGATCGCGGAAACAAGGCCGCGATCGCGAAGAACAAAATTCCATCTTCCCCAAAACACCCTTTGCGATCGCAAACATAGCCACGCGATCACAGAGCTTCTGTTCCTTAACGAACGCGATCGCAGACATGCTTCATGCGACTACACAGTTCAGCCTTCCAGCACTCTGCAATCGCGGACCTCTTTACGCGATCGCATAGACCAAACTGACCTGCCTCGAACCTTAATCTACGCGATCGCAGCCCTATCCGATCGCGATGAAAAATTTCATGCTGCACTGACATCAGAAAACCAGCATTTTTCCTAAGTCCAAAAGTGCCCGTTAACCACCCGAAATCAATTCCGAGCCCCGAGGGACCCCAACAAAACTTACCAACATATCCCATAACATAATTCAAACTTAGTTGCACTCCCAAAACACCAAATCTAACATCAAAACACCAAATTCACATCGGATTCAAGCCTAAGAACTTTGATATTTCTAAAGTCCACCAATGATGTCGAAACTATCCAAATCAACTCCGATTGACCTGAAATTTTGCAGACAAGTCCAAAATGACATTACAAACATGTTCCGACTGTTGAAATTCCATTCCGAAATTGATAGCCTATTTTCCATTGTCGACCATAAATTGCCAAAAACTAACTTTCGCCAATTCAAGCCTAATTGTACACTGGGTATCGTAAAAATATTCCGTACATACTACTAAGTCCAAAATCACCTAACAAAGCTATTCGAGCCATAAAATTCGCATTCCGAGGTCGTTTACCAATGAGTTAACTCTTAGTTGACTTTTCTCATTCTAAGGCTATTTTTAAAGACTAAGTAACTGAATTCTCATTTAACCATCCCGATTTCAATCCTATCAACTCTAACACATCAATAACGGTTTAATCAACCTATGACTAGTCAATAAAAGTAATTAAAATGTAGGTTCTACGTAACGACGGACCGGGTCGTTACAGTAATAGATACCATTCTCTAAGGCCTCGTTTTAAAACATCTAGTTAAGCTACTAATACATGAAAAGAACCTAATTTGTTTTACCATGTCTATAAATAATTGGTAATGATTCTGCATTTTGTTTGCACTTAGGTACAACATATTTTAGGCAAAAACAACTCAAACAGTTTTCTTTAATAATCTGGGTAACTACTGCGCATTATCCCACGCCTAGGCAAGCCTTAGGTAATTGAAATCATTAAACTGGAAATTCCCCTTTTTGTATGTGTATTGTCTAACTATCAGGTCATCCTATGTAAATTTCATTATGACTGTGTTCCGAGGCCCCAAAAGCCTTCGTTAATCTAACCTCGATGTGCGTGTGTAGCTCGGGCGCATAGAAGGGAAGCCTATATGTGGAAACTTGATAAAGAGTTGAATTTATGATAATTAATTGAATAAAGTTGACTTTGGTCAACATTTTTGGTAAAAGGACCCAGACGCGTTATTTGACGGTCCCGGAGGGTCCGTAGGGAAATATGGAACTAGGGCGTATGCCCGGAATCGAATTCCGAGGTCCCAAGTCTGAGAAATGAATTTTTAAAGAAAATTATTTTCTGAAAATAATAAAGGCTTATGAAAATGAACCTCGATGTGAAACCTATATTGTCGGGCCCGTATTATGTAACCGGATCCCAAAATGGGTTCAATATGTGTTATTTGAGTTATCTGTGAAATTTAGTAAGGAACAGACTTGATTTGATGTGTTTCGGATAAAAAATGGGAAATTGAGAGTTAATGAAGTTATAAGGAATTCCTTAAATTTGTGATTTGGTTTAGAGCGTGATATTTTGTTATCGAGGTATGAATGTGATTCCGAGACCGATAATAGTCCCGTTATGTCATTTATGACTTTTCTGCAAAATTTGATGTCATTCCGAGTTGTATAGGTCGGTCCGGCGAATTGTTATAGAATCAAGAACTTGAAGTTTCTTAAGTTAAGATTTTAGGGGTTTTGGGATGTGATTTTGAGATTTAGCATTGTTTTGGGTGTTCCGAAGGCTCGAGCGAGTCCGTATTATAAATTAGGACTTGTTGGTATATTTGGACGGGGGCTCGGGTGGGTCCAAGTGCCTTCCGGACACCCAACGGGGATAAAAACCAACTAGAACAACTGTTGGTGCAGCTGTTGTTGGTGTGACCGCAGGTATGGTTTCCCAGCAGCAAGTGCGGGACCGCTCCTGCGGTCCCAGCCTCGCAGGTCCGGAGGTGCGCAGGTGCAATTCCTTTTCCGCAGGAGCGAAGCCGCAGGTGCGGTCTCCAGCTCCGCAGGTGCGACCCCAGCCTGCCTTACCATTTTCCGTAGGTGCGATCTTTTCTCGCCGGTGCGGAACCCCTTTAGGCCAGACTGTTTTAAATGCCAAAAACACGAGATTTCCTCATTCCCTTCATACCAAAAACCCCATTAGAGGCTTGTGAGCTTGGGAAGGACACACCACGACCTAGCTACTGTTAATGTAAGTTAATTCCTTCCTAATACTAGTTTCATGCATGAATAGTTAATGGGATTACCTACTAAAATAATGGAAAATCAAGAATTGGATAGTAAATTTAGGGTTCTTGATAAATTCACGTATTGTCCATTTAATACTATGATTCAAGTGGAAACTTCATATTTATGATCCTTAGACTATGGGTGAGTGATTCCTTCGAGAATTTTCGGGATTCGAGCGTGTGGGCCCGGGGTCGAATTTTGGTATTTTTTGAAGAATGATAGGAAATGTATAACTAGGCTTTGGAATTGGTTTATTGAGTAATTATTGATGTTAATAACTCAATTATGCCTATATATTTGGCCTTTGGAGCCGAGGTAAGTGTTTGGCCTAACCTTAGCTTTAGGGATTAGGTATAGAGTCTTATTTGCTATGTGTAATTCATGTCCAACGTATAGGTGAGGTGACGAGTACCTATATGTTGTGGTCAAGCATGCCCGTGAGTCAATTGTGATGAATCATACCGTGTTCGTAATATTCTCTGTACTATAAGTAAGTGGTGATTTAGAAGCGATACATTGATGTCGTTTCACGACGTGGGAAGTTATTGAGTTATTTGTTTCAGTTGAGGTTTTACTGTTGAAATTATATCTCTAAACAAGTTTGGTTATAACTGAGTCCCTTGCCAGGACGATTGTATTTTATTGAGTATTTTTGTACACTTGAGATTTCTTATTGTTAGTTTGCACATTATATTGTTGATCGTTTATTATTTATCGCACCAGGGGACATGCCGTGCTGATTGTTTATTATTTATCGCACGAGGGGACACGCCGTGCTGATTGTTTATTATTTATCACACGAGGGGACATGCCGTGATGGTTGTTTATTATTTATCACACTAGGGGACATGCCGTGATAATTGTTTATTATTTATCGCACGAGGGGACACGCCGTGCTGATTGTTTATTATTTATCACACGAGGGGACATGCCGTGATGGTTGTTTATTATTTATCACACTAGGGGACATGCCGTGATAATTGTTTATTATTTATCGCACAAGGGGACATGTCGTGTTGACTGTTTATTATTTATCACACGAGGGGACATGCCGTGATGATTGTTTATTGTTTATCGCACGAGGGGACTTGCCGTGCCGATGTGTTATTGTTTGATGCACGAGGGGACATTGCGTGCCGAGTGATTTGTGAGGTGATGCACGAGGGGACATGTCATGTCTTGTGTTGTTCATTATCTGTTCTGAGGCGTAAAATTCCTGCTTTTACTGTTACATTTCAGTTGTTACCCTGTTCTACTATGCTAGTATTTGTTGCCCCTCTTATCCCCAGCATGACTCTCTTTGTATCTATTTATACTTGTTTATTTCTGTCGATATTTTCCTGTTATTATATAAAATTTCACAGGCATGTATATTGTTGTTGGTCCTAGCTTCGTCCTTACCTCGCCGAGTTTAGGCTCGGCACTTGCTCAATACATGGAGTCGGTTGTGCTGATGCTACACCTGCACTTCTTTATGTTGTGCAGATTACGCAGCCGGACCTGGTAGACACTGACGGAGGAAGAATTCCACCATTCATTCAGGACACCTCGAGGTAGACCCGCAGACGTTCGTGGGCCTTGGTGTCACCTTCTACCCTTCTCTTTTAGTTCTGTCTTATTTTATAGTTTCAAAGACAATCATATGTACTTATTTTCAGACCATTGATTCAGTAATCTCATAGACAGTTCGTGAGTATGTGACACCAGTTCTGGGATATGTATATGGGTTTTATTACGAAGTCGCTATATTATTTTGAATTTAGTTGACCTTCATATTGTTGACCATCGATGCCTTAGTTATCTTGTTTATTTTTGTTGTTAATGAGTTTACTTAGTTCAAACGTTGGCTTGTCTAGCGGGTTCAACGTTAGGCGCTATCACGGCCTGAAGGTGGGATTTTGGGTCGTGACAAGTTGGTATCTGAGCACTGGGTTGCTTAGGTATCACAAATCACGGACAAACTTGGTAAAGTCTGAGGGATCGGTACGAAGACGTTTGTACTTATCCCTTAGAGGCTACAAAGTTAGGAATAACTTCATATCTTTCATTCTCTGTCGTGCCATTTAAATTCTAAATACTAATTGAGTCTCTATCCTACTCTCTCGTAGATGATGAGGACGTGTGCTTCCTCATCGACCAATCAGCAGCCTGATTCTCCTATTGCAGCTCCTACAAAGGGCTGCGGCCGAGGCTGTGCCAGAGGCCGAAGCAGGGGCAGGGTTCAGCCCTGAGCTGCAGCCCCGGTAGAGGACCCACAATTAGACTATGCCAGTGAGGTTCCTGCTCAGACGGTTCCCGCCGGACCAACTCAGGTCCCAGAGGGGTTCATTGCCACCCCAGTACTTCAGGACACTCTCGTCCACTTAGTGGGACGTATGGAGAGTGTGGCTCAGGCCGGTTTTCTTCCTACTGCACTAGCTGGTTCTCAGGCTGGGGGAGGGACTCAGACTCCTGTCATCCACACCCTAGAGCAGTTTGCCACTCAGTTTCAAGCTCCAGCACCTCAAATAACTAGAGTAGCTCAGCCGGGTAATGTGGCACCGGCAGCCGAGGGTGCAGCTATGTCAGCAGATGCTCTATGGATACTGGATTGGTTCACCAAGTTATTCACTACTACATTTGCTGGTGCACCGTCAGAGGATCCCCAGGATCATTTAGACAAATGATATGAGGTTCTTTAGAAAATTGGCGTTGTGGAGTCCAATGGAGTTCACTTTGCTACATTTTGTCTTTCGGGTTCCGCTAAGACTTGGTGGAGAGACTATTACTTGACCAGATCAGCTGGGTCTGCACCATTGACGTGGGCTCAGTTCTCCGAGCTATTCTTGGGGAAGTTTCTTCCTATTACTCAGCGAGAGGATCTTCGGAGGCAGTTTGAGCGCCTCCAGTAGGGATCTATGTTTGTCACTCAGTACGAGACCAGGTTCATCACTCTAGCTAGGCATGCACTTATGATACTTCCCACTGATCGGGATAGGGTTCAGAGAATTATTGAGGGTCTAGCTCAGCCTATCAGACTTCAGATGGCCAGGGAGACGGGTATTGATGTCTCCTTCCAGGATGCAGCTGATGTGGCCAGAATCATTGAGATGGTATTATCCTGGGGTGGTGGTCAGGGGTCTAACAAGAGACCTCGTCATTTCGTCCGTTTCAGTAGTGCCTCATCTGGAGGTAGAGATTCCTTTGGCATATGTCACCCCCCTAGGCCTTATCAGACAGCACTCCAGGCATCCCAGAGTGCATCATCAGCTTCCATCAGTGCACGGCCAATTCAGAGTCTTCAGAGTAGTCATTCTTGTCGTCAGGGACTATTCCAGGGTCAGTATTCTCAACAACCGAAGGCTTTCTACACTTGTGGTGGTATGGGGCATATTTCCAGGATTTTCCTCCGAGGTTTTGGTGGTTCCCAGTATCAGGGTTCCCGTGCCATGGTTCCCACATCAGGTGCACCCTTGACCCCTTAGTCATCTAGGGGTGGTCGTGGTGCTAGAGGTGGAAGTCAGACTCATAGAGGTTGAGGGAAGGTCGTGAGAGGTAGGGGTCAGCCCGTAGCAGGTAGACCCAGAGATGGGTAGGTTAGAGGGTCTCCGCCCCGATGCTATGCTATTCCAGCCAGGCCTGAGGCTGAGGCCTTTGACGCAATTATCACAGGTACGGTATCAGTTCGCAGTCGAGATGCTTCAGTATTATTCGATCCGGGTTCTAGTTTCTCTTATGTGTCTTCATATTTTGCCCTTTATTTGAGCATGTCCCGTGATTCCCTGAGTGCTCATGTATATGTGTCTACCCCGGTGGGTGATTCTATTGTGGTAGATCGAGTTTACCCTGCTTTCTTAGTAGTTATTGGTGGTATGGAGACTCAGGTTGATCTTTTGCTTCTGGATATGGTGGACTTTGATGTTATATTGGGGATGGATTGACTATCTCCCTATCATGCTATTCTGGACTGTCATGCCAAGACAGTGACCTTAGCCTTACCAGGAGTACCTCGTTTGGAGTGGAGAGGGACTCCTAGTCATTCTTCTGGCAGAGTTTTTTCTTATATGAAGGCTCAGCATATGGTTGAGAAAGTTTGTTTGGCCTATTTTGTTTATGTTCGTGATTCTAGTGCTGAGGTTCTCTCTATGGAGTCTGTACCTGTGGTTTGTGAGTTCCTAGAGGTTTTCCCTGCTGACCTTCCGGGTATGCCACCCGACAGGGATATTGACTTTTGTATCGAGGTGGCTCAAGGCACTCAGCCCATTTCTATTCTGCTGTATCGTATGGCCTCGCCAGAGTTGAAGGAATTGAAGAAGCAGTTGCAGGATTTGTTGGATAAAGGCTTCATTAGGCCTAGTGTTTCTCCTTGGGGTGCTCCAGTGTTGTTCGTCAAGAAGAAAGATGGCTCAATGAGGACATGTATTGACTACCGACAACTGAATAAGGTTATTATCAAGAACAAGTATCCTTTGCCGAGGATTGATGATCTGTTTGACCAGCTTCAGGGTGCTACAGTGTTCTCCAAGATAGACTTGAGATCAGGTTACCATCAGTTGAGGATTAGGGCTTCTGATGTACCTAAGACGGCTTTTCGTACTCGTTATGGACATTATGAGTTCTTGGTGATGTCATTCGGATTGACAAATGCCCCCGCTTCTTTTATGGAGTTGATGACCCGAGTGTTCAGGCCTTATTTGGACTCGTTCGTTATTGTTTTCATTGATGACATAGTGATATACTCTCACAGCCGTGGGGAGCATGAGAAGCACCTTAGAGTCGTCCTCCAGACTCTGAGGGATAGTTAGTTGTATGCCAAATTTTCCAAGTGTGAGTTCTGGTTGAGTTCGGTGGCATTTCTGGGCCATATTGTGTCGGCAAAGGGTATTCAGGTGGATCCCAAGAAGATTTTGGCAGTCAAAGATTGGCCTAGACTCACTTCAGCTATAGAGATTCGGAGTTTCTTGGGCTTAGCAGGTTATTATCGCTGATTTGTGGAGGGCTTTTCATCTATCGTAGCCCCGATGACTAGGTTGACCCAGAAGTGTGCCTAGTTCAGGTGGTCGAATGAGTGTGGGGCGAGATTTCAGAAGCTCAAGACGACCTTGACGACGACACCAGTGTTAGTTTTTCCTATAGGTTCAGGACCGTATACCGTGTATTGTGATGCGTCACGGGTTGGGCTTGGCGCAGTGTTGATGTAGGATGGCAAAGTTATAGCCTATGCTTCTCGTCAGTTGAAGATTCATGAGAAGAACTATCCAGTTCATGATCTGGAGCTAGCAGCTATTGTTGAGGCTTTAGCCAACCGATTTGTGAGGTTGGAGGTTTCTGATACTAGCAGTGTGTTGGCCCATACCGTGGACCATTCTTCATTGTATGACCGTATTCGGGCCATCCAATATGATGATCGTCATTTATGTGTTCTTAGCGATACAGTCCGGCATGGAGGTGCCAAGCATGTTACGGTTGATGATGGGGGAGTTCTGCGCATGCAGGGCCGTATTTGTGTACCTGATGTTGATGGTATTCGTGAGTTGATACTACAGGAGGCCCATAGTTCCCGGTATTCCATTCATCCGGGCGCCGCAAAGATGTACCAGGACTTGCGGCAGCATTATTGGTGGCGGAGGATGAAGAAGGATATTGTAGCTTATGTAGCTCGGTGCTTGAACTGTCAGCAGGTTAAGTACGAGCACCAGAGACCCGGTGGTTTGATGCAGTTGATTCATCTTCCTGAGTGGAAGTGGGAGCATGTCACAATGGACTTTGTAGTTGGACTCCCAGGGACTCAGAGGATGTTTGATGCGGTTTGGGTTGTGGTGGATAGGCTGACCAAGTCAACGCACTTCATTTCGGTATCAGTTTCATATTCAGCGGAGAAGTTGGCAAAGATATATATAAGAGAGATTGTTCGATTGCATGGTGTGCCCTTATCCATTATATCAGACATGGGTACTCAGTTTACCTCCCATTTCTGGAGAGTATTTCAGCGAGAGTTGGGTACGCAGATTGATTTGAGCACAGCATTCCATCCTCAGACGGACGGTCAGTCCGAGCGGACTATTCAGATTTTGGAGGATATGTTGCGGGCTTGTATTATTGACTTTGGTGGTTCATGGGACCAAATCTTGCCTTTAGCTGATTTTCCTACAACAACAACTATCAATCGAGCATTCAGATGGCTCCGTATGAGGCGTTGTATGGTAGACGGTGTCGGTCTCCAGCTGGATGGTTTGAGCGAGGAGAGGCTAGCTTGTTGGGTTCTGAGTTAGTCCACGATGCCTTGGACAAGGTAAAGATTATTTAGGATAGACTTTTTACAACTCAGTCCAGGAAGAAGATTTATGCGAATCGCAGAGTTCGAAATCTTGCATTCATGATAGGAGACTGGATATTTCTTCGAGTGTCACCGATGAACGGCGTGATGAGGTTCGGGAAGAAGGGCAAGTTGATCCCTTGTTACATTGGTCCATTTGAGATATTGGATAAGGTAGGAGAGGTGGCATGTCGACTTGCCTTGCCGCCGATCTTATAAGTCGTGCACCCGGTGTTTCATGTGTCTATGCTCCGGAGGTATATTGCGGATCCATGTCATGTACTTGATTTCAGCGGTGTCCAGTTGGACAAGGATTTGTCTTATGAGGAGGAGTCGGTAGAAATTTTGGCTCGGCAGGTTCGTCAGTTGAGATCGAAGAGTTATCCTTCGGTTCGTGTTCAGTGGAAAGGTCAGCCTGTTGAGGGAGCGACCTAGGAGTCCGAGTCCGTTATGCAGAGCCAATATCCCCGTCTTTTCCCCGATTCAGGTACCTTTCTATGTCCGTTCGAAGACGAACGTATGTTTTAGAGGTGGAGATTTTGATGACCCAAAAGGTCATCTTATGTAAATTTGATTATGACTGTATTCCGAGGCCCCGAAAGCCTCTGTTAATCTCACCTCGATGTGCGTGCACAGTCCGAGCGCGTAACAGGGAAGCCTTTATGTAGAAACTTGATAAAGAGTTGAATTTATGATAATTAATTGGATAAAGTTGACTTAGGTCAACATTTTTGGTAAACGGACCCGGGCCCATGATTTGATGGTCCTGAAGGGTCCGTAGGGAAATATGGGACTAGGGCGTATGCCCAGAATCAAATTTTGAGGTCCCAAGCCCGATAAATGAATTTTTAAAGAAAATTCTTTTTCTGAAAATAATAAAGGCTTAGGAAAATGAACCTCGATGTGAAACCTGTGTTTCTGGGCCCGTATTATGGTACCGGAGCCCAGAACAGGTTCAATATGTGTTATTTGAGTTATCTGTGAAATTTGATAAGGAACAGACTTGATTTGACATGTTTCGGATCAAAACTAGGAAATTGAGAGTTAATGAAGTTATAAGGAATTCTTTAAATTTGATATTTGGTTTGGAGCGTGATTTTTTGTTATCGAAGTCGGAATGTGATTCCGAGACCTGGAATAGTCCCGTTATGTCATTTATGACTTGTTTGCAAAATATTATGTCATTCCGAGTTGCATAGGTCGGTCTGGCGCATTGTTATAAAATCAAGAACTTGAAGTTTCTTAAGTTAGGATTTTAGGGGTTTTGGGATGTGATTTTGAGATTTAGCGTTGTTTTGGGTGTTCCGAAGGCTCGAGCGAGTCCGTATTATGAATTAGGACTTGTTGGTATATTTGGACGGGGGCTTGGGTGGGCCCAGGTGCCTTCCGGACACCCAACGGGGCTAAAAACCAGCTAGAACAACTGCTGGTGCATCTGTTGCTGGTGTGACCACAGGTGCGGTTGCGCAGTCGCAGGTGCGGGACCGCTCCTGCGTTCCCCGCCTCGCAGGTGCGGTTCCTTTTCCGTAGGAGTGGAACCGCATGTGCGAGCCCATACTGCCTTGCCATTTTCTGCAGGTGCGATCTTTTCTCGCCGGTGTGGGACCGCAGGTGCGGTCGCAAGGCCGCAGGTGCGGAACCCCTGTAGGCCAGACTGTTTTAAATGCCAAAAACACGAGATTTCCTCATTCCCTTCATACCAAAAACCCCATTTGAGTCTTGTGAGCTTGGGAAGGACACACCACGACCTAGCTACTGTTAAGGTAAGTTAATTCCTTCCTAATACTAGTTTCATGCATGAATAGTTAATGGGATTACCTACTAAAATAATGGAAAATCAAGAATTGGGTAGTAAATTTAGGGTTCTTGATAAATTCACGTATTGTCCATTTAATACTATGATTCAAGTGGAAACTTCATATTTATGATCCTTAGACTATGGGTGAGTGATTCCTTCAAGAATTTTCGGGATTCGAGCGTGCGGGCCCGGGGTCGAATTTGGGTATTTTTTGAAGAATGATAGGAAATGTATAACTAGATTTGTGAATTGGTTTATTGAGTAATTATTGATGTTAATAACTCAATTATGTCTAGATATTATCGATTCACAGTTGGATTCGAGAGGAAAGGCTGTGATTGAGGCTTGACTTGCACTTTGGAGCCGAGGTAAGTGTTTGGCCTAACCTTAGCTTGAGTGATTAGGTGTAGAGTCTTATTTGCTATGTGTAATTCATGTCCAACGTATAGGTGAGGTGACGAGTACCTATATGTTGTGGTCAAGCATGCACGTGAGTCAATTGTGATGAATCATACCGTGTTCTTAATATTATATGTACTATAAGTAAGTGGTGATTTAGAAGCGATACATTGATGTCATTTAACGACGTGGGGAGTTATTGAGTTATTTGTTTCAGTTGAGGTTTTATTGTGGAAATTATATCTCTGATCAAGTTTGGTTATAGCTGAGACCCTTGCCGGGACGATAGAATTTTATTGAGTATTTCCGTATACTTGAGATTTCTTATTGTTAGTTTGCACATTATATTGCTGATCGTTCATTATTTATCGCACAAGGGGACATGCCGTGCTGATTGTTTATTATTTATCGCACGAGGAGACATGTCGTGCTTTTTGTTTATTATTTATCACACGAGGGGACATACCGTGATGATTGTTTATTATTTATCACACGAGGGGACATGCCGTGATGATTGTTTATTATTTATCGCACGAGGGGACATGCCGTGTTGATTGTTTATTATTTATCACACGAGGGGACATGCCGTGATGATTGTTTATTATTTATCGCACGAGGGGACATGCCATGTTGATTGTTTATTATTTATCACACGAGGGGACATGCCGTGATGATTGTTTATTATTTATCGCACGAGGGGACATGCCATGTTGATTGTTTATTATTTATCACACGAGGGGACATGGCGTGATGATTGTTTATTGTTTATTGCACGAGGGGACATGCCGTGCGGATGTGTTATTGTTTGATGCACTAGGGGACATTCCGTGCCGAGTGATTTGTGAGGTGATGCACGAGGGGATATGTCGTGCCTTGTGTTGTTCATTATCTGTTTTGAGGCGTTAAATTCCTGTTTTTACTGTTACATTTCAATTGTTACCATGTTCCACTATGATAGTATTTGTTGCCCCTCTTATCCCCATCATGACTCTCCCCGTATATGTTTATACTTGTTTATTTCCGTCGATATTTTCCTGTTATTATATAAAATTGCACAGGTATGTATATTGTTGTCGGTCCTAGCCTCGTCACTACTTCGCCGAGGTTAGGCTCGGCACTTGCTTAGTACATGGGGTCGGTTGTGCTGATGCTACACCTTCACTTCTTTATGTTGTGCAGATTACGCAGACGGACCCGGTGGACACTGACGGAGGGAGCATTCCACCAGTCATTCAGGAGACCTCGAGGTAGACCCGCAGACGTTCGTGGGCCTTGGCGTCACCTTCTACCCTTCTCTTTCAGTTCTTTCTTATTTTATAGTTTCAAAGACAATCATATGTACTTATTTTCAAACCATTGTATTCAGTAATCTCATAGAAAGTTCGTGAGTATGTGACACCAGTTCTGGGATATGTATATGGGTTTTATTATGAAGTTGCTATATTAATTTGAATTTAGTTGACCTTCATATTGTTGACCATCGATGCCTTAGTTATCTTGTTTACTTTAGTTGTTAATGAGTTTACTTAGTTCAAACGCTGGCTTTTCTAGCGGGTTCAACGTTAGGCGCCATCACGGCCTGAAGGTGGGATTTTGGGTCGTGACATTAAAATCAATAGACAAGCCAAGACTAGGACTTCCTCTCTGAGTTACGAAATGAATCTGCCTCTTTGTTATTATCACCTAGATACCATGCTTTAGGATCTAAACCTGGACCTTAATTTGTGTATGAGACATGTTGTTTATGTGCAATGTATGTGGAGGTATATGTGAGCCCTTTTCCTGTTTTCCATGCTCCCCCTGTATTTGCAAGACCTATTTGTTTCTTATATGTCGCTCTAGAATATTTACCTTTAAAACCTGAGGGTCTGCCTAGCACCTCCCTTTAGGGTAGGAGTCCTAATTTCCTCCAGGACTGATAGGAAGGGATGGGTAACAGCATGCAATAGAGTTCGTGACCAATACGCGCTTTAATTACCTTCACGGGGTGGGAAACGGTAGAATATGGATATGATGACCGGTGCGCTAATGCCACGTGTAGCCCCTCTTTGAGGAGTGTCTATCGGGTATTGCATTGATGTGATCCATATTATGTTAAACCTAGGATATCCCTCCTTTAAATATTATATTAGTTCTTTTCCTTTCCAAAATTCAATAACTTGAACATTTGTTTGAAATCCCCTCTTACAGCCCTTTACCTGTTATTTGTTAATTATATGAATTCACAAAAACTATTTGGCCGGGAACCACATTTGTGGATCTTGAGGGGTGCCTAATACCTTCCCCTCAGGATAAACTCAAGCCCTTACCCGATATCTGGTGATGCAAACTAGTTTCTTGAGTTAATTACTCTAGGTGCCCTAACGCACCTTTAAAATCGTTAGGTGGCGACTTTTCTCTTTTAATAACCCTCTTCCTTTAAAAGAATTGTCAGAATGTCGAAACCCGATTCCACGAGGAAAAATGGGGCGCGACAACATGGCGAATCTGCTGGGGATTATACGTAGGATTTTACCATTACAAATCGTTTCGTGAATTTGTACCTTTAACTTGTTTAATGCTTGCGCCCTTTCCTCTTCCCTATTACGTGCAATTAATTGTTTACTTCTTTCAAGTATTTATTTCACAAAGCGAAACTGACATGTCTCTTTGTTCTCTTTTGTATCTACTTTCAATCATAATTGTTGTATTTACCACTTTTCTTAACGTGCATATACATGACTATATGTTTAAATGCTTATTTATTGCATATCATGCTCAACATTCATACTCCACTCGTGCCAAACAAAATACTATATCAACGCTTTTAATGAGTGGTTTCTCTCTTCATATATTATTACCCCTTATATTCGGAAAGGCATATTTGCGGTAAAACTAGTCGATCAGCAGTGCAGTCGACAGTTCGTGCCATCCCCCTTAAGTTGTCCGCTCAAGGGTACCTGTCTAAAATCTCATATAAACCTTACTCCGTTATACTGTTGCATGCATCATGGTCAAACCTAGTCAGGCTAACGTTCAGTGCAAAGTCCAAAGTCCAAAGTCCACTAGGTTTCCCTAAACCCAAACGGACACCCTCACGTTCAGTGCATTTATTTGGAGAACTAAATTCTTCCTGCTAATTATTGATGTTAAATAGTCGAGTCCGGTGGGGGTAAGGGCCTAACCTTATTTGCTTTGCAGAAAATGAGGCACTAAATCCCCAGATTCGGTATGGTCTGCAATATTCACCCAAGTCTGCTAAGTTGGTGTGAGGACCTCCATTCTGGTGACAAAATTATCGTCAGAAAACACCTGGGCAATCTACCATCCCTCCTAGAAATCCAGCCAAACAAAATGATGATAGAGGCTGCCACTTTATTCCGGGATTGCGAAAGATCTGTGTTTCGTTTTGGGAACATTGAAATGACTCCTTTGTTGGAAGAAATAGGGGGGCTGGCTAACTTAGTGTGGGAAACTCCGGGGTTGCTAATGCCTGAGAACCACATAGGTAGAGGTTTCCTCAAGATGATGGGTCTGAAGAAGAATCCAAAATTGGTATGTCTGAGGGATTCATACATTCTTTCGACTATTTATATGAAAGGTACGGTCACATCAAATCTTACCGCACCTACCAGGATGGGTTCGCTATCACTTCTCTGGGGAACATTCGTCGCCGAGTGTCCGTGTTTATGGTATGCTCTTTGGGTCTGATTGTGTTCCTGATGAAGAGGGAAAGGATTCATACTAGGTTGGCCATGATAACTAAGAGACTAATGGAAGGAATAGACGGGCAAAACTTCAGCATTGTGCCCATGATCATTGCGGACATATATCGGGCCTTGGAAATGTGTCAAAAAGGAGCAAAGCATTTTGAAGGTTGCAACTTATTACTTCAACTTTGGCTCATGGAACATCTTCAAAGAGGAAAATACCGACAAAACATCCATCGAAGAATTTTGGATGACCACATCGCTTTCCATCACCCAAAGCGAATGAATTATATTCCCGACATGTTCGCTCAGCCTGAGAACGCCGAGGGATGGGTCAAGCTTTTTTGTAACCTGGCTGAGGAACAGATTCAATGGGTTTTTGAGTGGTTCCCGACATATGAGTTTATCATTCAATCCCGAGATGCTTCTTTCCTAATACTGATCGGTCTAAGGGGGACATACCCTTACGCCCCTCTCCGAGTCATGAGGCAAGCAAGTAGGAAGTAGGTCATACCTATGGTCGAGAAAATGAGCCATCGTCTAGAAGAATTACAGAATGATGACAACCCTCATAAATGCCAAGCTCAACACCTATGGCACTGAAAGATTAATACCATCGAGCCAGACAGGTATCACGTTGGTTGTACCCCTTTCTATCTTGGTTGGTTAGAAGAAGATCTGTGTGGAAAATCGAGTCGGGGTTCATTCGAGGTCACAAGGTTATAGATGAAAGGGCTGAAGCACGAGTTAAGTTCAACCAGCTGCACAAAAGGATCCATGAATGTGAGGATGATCATTACAAGATACATGAGTCCAACAAAAAGCTGATCGAGGAGTGGAAAGATATGGCCGTTAGCGCTAACAAGAGGCTGGGATACTTAGAACGAGGTATAGTTGAGCTGGTGGAGAAATTCATCAAAAGGATCGAGACTTGCCAAAAGGCTGAGGGAGCTGAAAGGGGATATCTAACCAAAACTTAGCTATTGCTGGGTCTTCGCGAGTTAGGAAAGCTGATCGAGGGATGCAGGAATGCTGAATCTGGGGAAGGTCCTTCCGGGACCCAGTAGATAGGGTGTTTTCTTTTATATTCTTTGTTGATGTAATAAGGCCAATAGCCATTAGTAACTTTCATCTTCCGTTATTTAGAGTCGTTTTGAGATTTGCCTATTTTTCTTATCAATAAAATGAGGCATTAGCACTTTAAGTTCTCCAAATCAATCTGTCGCTAGGCCTACCTCGGGCACAAATAGGTTCCTAACTTAGGACACGCTTTACATTCCTGCATTTTGTGTTTAAATACCGCAATATTCTTTTTCATAATCCTCACTGACTTGGTTACCTTTTTGTTTTTATTTCTTTTATTATTATTCCCCTCCCCAAAGGTTAGTTCGTGCATTCTGGCATCATCAGCCTATCACACAAGATCCAGGGGCCCTCCACCTACTCCTCCTCCTAGTCCTCCCAAAGGCAGAAACAAAGGCAAGATGGCAGAATCCAGCGGTATCAGGAAGGAAAATACGATTGAACAGGTAAAGGCCACTGACGGCCGAGGTATTCAGGTCTTGCATGAGAATATGTCACCACTGGAACAAAAGTTGCTCAAGTTTCAAGAAGAACTTGACCAGGTCCGGAATTTGGCCAATCTGTCATTTTCCCTCACCGTTCCAAACGTCAACTTTCCAAATGCTCAGGACCCTACACCTCCACAGAATATCCCAAGATCGCATCTTGCACCTCATTATCACACCACTCCCCCAAAGAACCAAACTCTCCCGGCACAGTGCAATGCCTGCCACAACACTCCAACACTCATCCCCTAACCTCAAAACCCCATGAAGGACCATGTACACGCCTACAACAAACCCATCTATGTGGAAACTATGACCCACACCACTCTACCTGTCACACATATATCCGAGTCTGACGAAAAGGATTTACTTATCAAAAACTTGGCCGAGGAACTTAGGAAGCTGACTAGCCGAGTTCAAAGTGTTGAAGGAACCAAGGGAATCGAAGGGTTGAATTATGAAGAACTTTGTATACAACCTGATGTCGAACTGCCCGAGGGGTACAAACCTCCGAAGTTAGAAATGTTTGACGATACTGGTGATCTGAGGGTTCATCTGAGGATCTATTGTGACAAATTGGTCGGTGTAGGAAAGGATGAAAGAATCCGCATGAAGATGTTCATGAGGAGTTTGAAGGGAGATGCATTGCCTTGGTACATCAGCCAAGACCCCAAGAAATGGTCAAACTGGGTAGGTATGGCAACAGACTTCGTGGACAGGTTTAGATTCAATACAGAGAACGGACCAGATGTATTCTACATCCAAAACCTGAAGAAGAAACCCACAGAAACCTTTCGCGAGTATGCTACTAGTTGGAGGTCTGAAGCTGCTAAAGTCAGACCTACTCTAGAGGAGGATCAGGTGAACAAATTCTTTGTCCGAGCTCAGGACCCGCAGTATTATGAATGGCTAATGATGGTTGAAGGCCACAAGTTCTCTGACATTATCAAATTGGGAGAGAGGATTGAAGAAGGTATCAAGAACGGTATGGTTAGAAATTTTAAAGCTTTGCAAGCCGCTAATAAGGCTTTTTAGTCAGGTGGTGTGTCTAAGAAGAGGGACATGGGAGCTATAATGGTTGCACAAAGAGACAAATCCCCACTCAAATACCAAATTCATCTAACACCTCCACTCACATACTAGTCAACCCCGAATTACCAAGCTCCACAACCCACATACCAATCTCCACCACCTACGTATCAACCAACCTTACCTAGATACTCCCAACCCGCTCCCGTCTACCATACTTATAATTCCCAGCCATCTCATTACCAATCACCACCTACCCGTCAAAACTTCCTTAGGCCTCGTCCTAACTTTGATCGCCGCCCTCCAAAACAATACACCGCCATAGCCGAGCCCATTGACCAGCTGTAAGAAAAGCTCAAAGCTGTTGTTTACATCACACCTATCCCTGCTGCCACACCTGAGAACCCTTCTCAGTGGGTTAACCCAAACAAATCCTGTGCATATCATTCCGGCATGAAAGGACACACTATCGAAGAATGCCGCTCACTGAAGGACAAGATACAGGCTCTCATTGACAACAAGCTTATTGTGGCAAAAGAACCCGCTCCAAACGTCCGCAACAATCCTTTGCCAGACCATAATGATGGAGGTATCCATATGATTGAGATAGAAGGTGATTGGGATCCCGAGGTATCAATCAGGTTGATCGCAGAAGGCAATGATCCAAAGAAACCAGCAGTCACCCTCAACCCAATCATAGTCCAGATTCAACCATCTGGTGACGTTGAGGTAAATATGTTTGTACCACTTGAGTTTGAAGCAGCACCACCTGTAAATACACCAGTGCCGATTGAAGTTGAGTTTGTGTCTCTGGCAAATGCACCCGCACCATTTGAGGTTGCAGTGTTGCCACCCAAGGCACATATTCCATTCGAAGTGAGGATAGCCGCACCAATTCCAATGGCGATGTCGACCACGCCACCTTTATACTCAAACGCTATCCATTGGGACTATACTACCAAAGCAAGAAGGAAAGGCAAGAGCAGGTCTGAGAAAGTTGTCGCAGCACAGGGTATGACGACAACTGGTAGAGTCTATACCGCTGAGCATCTAGCTGAGTCAAGCAAGCAAGCTGCCAACCGGCCTCCCCTCATTGAAACAGGTTCAGATGACCTTTAGAGGATAGTACAGGCTAAGGAGTATTCAATCATCGACCAGATGAACAAGACACCAGCACAAATATCCATCCTCTCTTTGCTGCAGAATTCCGAGACGCACCGAAATGCTCTGTTGAAGGTGTTTAGTGAAGCGTATGTACCAAACAACATAACTAGAAGAGAAAATGGCCAATATGGTGGGCCAAGTGTTGGAGAGTCACAAGATCACCTTCCATGAAGATGATTTACGACCCGAGGGATTGGGACACAACAAAATCACCGTGCAATGCGAAGATCATTTCATCAAGAGGATTTTGATAGATGGAGGTTCCAGTATTAACATTTGTCCGTTGATAACACTCAAGAATCTGGGTAAAGGACTTCATGAGATAAGAGAGGGAGTGATTAACGTAAAAGCCTTTGATGGTTCTCAAAGGTCTACTATTAGGGAGATTAGTCTATGTCTACAGATGGGACCGACTTGGTTCGAAGTGGACTTCCAAGTGATAGACGTACCGGCATCTTACAATCTATTGTTGGGGAGACCCTGGATCCATGTTGTTGGGGCCGTAGCATCAACTCTGCATCAGGCGGTAAAATTTAAGTGGAACCACCAAGAGGTGATTATTTACGGCGATGGTAGCAATCATATCTATGGTCGCCAGACTATCCCGGTCATCGAGGGAAGAAGATAGTGGGTGGAGGAAATTACCACCACATTGAACGGGTCAATGCTATTGACAAGAACAAGTGATGGGATAGTAAGATCGAGAGCATCGTGAATTGGGGAGGATACGAGCCAGGAAAAGGGATCGGTAAGGACCTCCAAGGGATCACAAAGCCCATCATGCTTAAGAAACATGGTACTACTTTCGGTCTTGGGTATGAATACACCTGGAAAGAATTCAACGACTGGTCACCACCGTAGCGCGGTCCCTACTACCCTTTGGAGCAGCCAATACCTCATCTGGAATAGACCTTCAAGCAGGTCGGCATAATTTATGGATCAGACGAAGAGGAAGCACTTGCAGCAGTGAGGAATTTGTTCCTAGAGGACGACAATATGGATTGTTGTGTTGTTCTCGAGGAGGAGGGGGGAAGGCCCTTCCATACATGCTGTAAGCAAGAGGACATCTCTCAATAACGTGTCTATCAGGAGCACCAAAGCCCGACGAGACTCAAGGTAGCAAGGCTAAAACAAGCATTACTTACTATTTTATATACTAAATGATTTTTCCTTGATGCATTTTCAATTCCTGCAATAAGATCTTCAATGTTCGAAACAGTTATTCAATTTATCAAAAGCATTTTCCAATTTCTTTTATGAATCCAATATTTATTGCTATTGTTTTCTCTCACTACATTAGCTGTACAAGATTACTATTACTTGTCTTGATGAACCGATGACTGTGACATGCAATGAGACAACACAGCAAACGGGCATTGATTCAGATGAAGATGATATACCCGATGAGATTGTTAAAGAGGTCGAAAACTTTGAAAACAGACCTAAGTCCAACCTGGATGAGACTGTGGTTATCAACCTGGGAGATTCATAAAACGTCAAGGAAACACAGATCAGCATTCACTTGTCACCGTCCGCAAATAAAGAATATACAGAGTTTCTAAAGGAGTATGAAGACATATTCGCCTGGTTGTATGATGACATGACTGATCTAAGTACGTCCATTGTGTCTCATAAGTTGCCAACCAATCCAACATGCTCGCCGGTAAAACAAAAGCTCAGAAAGTTCAAACCTGACATGAGTTTGAAAATCAAACAACAAGTTACCAAGCAGATCAACGCCAAAGTCCTCCGGGTGGTTGAATACCCAACATGGTTAGCCAACATTGAACCTGTGTCGAAGAAAGACGGGAAGGTCAGAGTCTGTGTCGACTACCATGATCTCAACCGGGCCAGTCATAAAGATGACTTTCCCTTGCAAAATATACACATTCTAATTGACAATTGCGCCAAACATGAATAATAGTCATTTGTGGATTGCTTCGCTGGTTATCATCAAATTTTGATGGATGAAGAAGATGCTGAGAAAACGGCGTTCATTACGCCCTGGGGAGTGTACTGTTACAAGATTATGCCGTTCGGCCTAAAGAATGCAGGGGCCACCTACATGATGGTTATGACCACCATATTCCATGACATGATTCACAAGGAGATCGAGGTATATGTGGATGATGTCATTATCAAATCAAAGAAATTTACTGACCACATAGAGGATTTGAGGAAGTTCTTCAACAGGTTACGAAAATACAATCTGAAGCTGAACCCCACGAACTACCACCGCCAAAGAACAAGAATGATGTTATGATTCGGGGTTCCTGCTGGGAAGTTGCTGGGATTCATTGTCAGCCGTCGGGGAATAGAATTGGATCCGTCAAAGGTCAAAGCCATTCAGGAACTACCACCGCCAAAGAACAAGAATGATGTTATGAGCTTCTTGTTGAGGCTTAGTTACATCAGCCGATCCATAGCACAATCTACAATCATCTGTGAGCCGATCTTCAAGATGCTGAAGAAGGACGCCGCAATTAAGTGGTCCGAGGATTGTCAAAAGGCTTTCGACAGAATCAAAGAGTATTTATCAACACCGCCGGTCTTGGTACCACCTGAGCCAGGTAGACCCCTGCTACTCTACCTTTCCAGTACTGGATGGAGCTTTCGGTTGTGTTGTTGGGAAACATGATGAAACAGGGAAAAAAGAGCATGCCATTTACTATCTCAGCAAGAAGTTTACTCTGTATGAGGCCCGATATTCTCTATTGGAACGCACCTGCTGCGCTTTGACTTGGGTCGCTCAGAAGCTGAGGCACTACTTCTGTGCCTACACGACATATTTCATATCAATGATGGATCCACTAAAGTACATCTTTCAGAAGCCCATGCCCATTGGCAAGCTGGCCAAGTGGCAAATCCTGCTGAGTGAGTTCGACATTGTCTATGTGACTCAGAAAGAAGTCAAGGGACAGGCACTGGACGACCATCTTGCTGAGAACCCCGTAGGCGGAGAATACAAACCATTGAAAACATATTTTCCCGGTGAAGAGGTATAATTCGTAGGAGAAGACATTGCAAAATCCTATGACGGTTGGAGGATGTTCTTTGATGGCGCAGCAACCATCAAAGGAGTCGGTATCGGAGCAGTCTTAATATCAGAGATCGGCCAGCATTATCCAGTATCCGCCAAACTCAGATTTCCCTACACCAACAACATGGCTGAATATGAGGCCAACATGTTAGGGCTTAACATGGCCATTGACATGAACGTCCAGGAGTTGTTAGTGATTGATGACTCAGACTTATTGGTACATTAGGTACAAGGAGAATGGGCAACCAAGAATTCCAAAATACTACTGTTGATACCCAAATTTTCCTCAAATTATTTTCAAACTTGCATATAAGCTTTCAAAATCACTATTTAAAATAATAAGCATTTTTCTCCTATTTTCCCTATTTTATTAAATTATTCGCATGTCTATTCAATATTTCATATTTAAATAATTATTCATAAACTATGCTGTAAATAATTTCAAAACTTTTTCCAGCTTAGTATATCGTTTATAATCATTTTCTAGCTGTTAAAATTCAATTATTTCACAAATTAGCCAATTGGGTGCCATTTAATATCAATTGCGACAATTTTACAATCATAGCCCGATTGAACATTTTGTACTATTTTTATTCAAAACTTATATATTCTTTGCACTTAATATTAGTTAATTACTGTGATCTTACCTATTTTTACTCAATTTTGCTTTATACAATTATTAGATATTTTATATTAATTAATTATCTTTTTGTGGGTATTTAACTAGTAGCCATTTTTAATTTCAAATTTAGCCACATTTAAACCACAAAATACCCAACCCAATTAACCCATAAACCCAGCCCAATCTTCAATCCATACCCGGCCCAATCCCTAATTAAATCTGAGTTGTTGATCAAATAAGATCAACGACCCAAATCCCCCCTTTCCTATAATATCTCCCACCTAACTCCCCCTCCCCGTCTCATTTTGAGACTCTTCACTCTCTCTCTTTGTCTCTTATTCTCCCGTTCTCTCTAAAACCTTCTGGTTCTTTGTCTTCTCCAATGGATCTTAGCTTGCCTCCGGCCACCTCCAGCCTCTCCCCTTTCGACCACCAGCCACCCTGACGCCTCATTGCTCCGGCTTACTTTACCTCTAAGACTTCCATGGGTCTCCATCATACCCAACGGCTACTGAAGCTCTGCTTGGGTTGAGTCTAGCCTTTCTCCGATTGATTTTAACACTGCCATGCCTTCCTCGCCACCATCCATGAGTTTCACGGCAAGTTCTCCTGTTGTTACTCTGGTTCTTACGAAACCCTAATTTTTGACTTGAACCTCTTGAATCTCTATTATCCTTAACAATTTTAAACTTGTTTCTTTATGTTTTACACTATTCTCAACTCGATCTTTAAGATTCATCAAGTTTAAAAAGTTTTTGAGTATTTTTAGTTAGGGTTTTTCTCTAAGTCTTTTCTATACTGGTTCAAACTAATTTCACTTGTATGCTTGAGTTTTTCCCTTGCATATTTACTAATTCCACGCTCTTAGTGTTTTTAACATTGTTTTATGTTGAAAACCCTAATCTTCTTAGACTTTTATGTTCGTATCTTCATGCTGGTTGGACTATTTGACTCCTACTGAGTTTTCTCTTCACTCTTAAGTCTATCCTCTGCATATTGTGATGATTCTGTGATTGCTATCTCGCCTATGTTAAAACCCTAATTTCTCTATGTCTTGCATGACTCTCTCTCTCTCTGTTTACGTTTCTATACCTCGAACATGTTCCACTGAGTTTCTAAGTCATAACCTACTCGTGTTATCTATATGTGATTGTTATGCATCTCTGAACTTGTCCATGCTATGTTTATTAGCTTCTCTATATATGTGTTGAAATTTGGAGCATAAATCCCTCTTGATTGACTCTGATTTCTTTATTGAATGATATGATTGACAATATGAAAACTCTGCATATTTGTTTAAATTGATTGATTCACTTACCTTGTTCATTAATTTGCTCTATTTACTGAACTACTATGGCTTTCTAAATCTAGTCTTAATTGTTCACCCTATTATTCCTTCCTTTCAATCGAGTCTTGATTGGTTTTACTTTGCCTTATGAAACTATGTGTTTTACTGTTGAATTCTAATCCCCTAATTTAAGGGAGTAATTTGTCTTGATTCTTCAGTTAATTGAGATTCCTTGTTACTTAATAGACCTCTATTGTTTCCTTAATTAAGTCTTGTGCTGATTTTACTTACCTTATATGGCTATGTGTTTTACCATTCTGAGTTTGAATCCCTTGACTTAAGGGAACCGGATATTTTCTTACACTGATTTGATTCTGTACTCTTTTTACCATTTGTCTTTTACTACCTATTTGCAACTATAAATACTCTATGTCTTTCAATGACACAGACACACACAGAGACTTGTGTTCTTCTCTCTTATCAGTACTACTCTAAGCTCTCGCTTGTCCTTTCTCTCTTCTTTTCTTTACTCTGCTATTGTTATTGGCCGGCTATAAGCCTAGCCAATATTGTGCTCACACTTGGCTCTTTCATTCTTTTTCTCTCTCTTGTTACTGGTATGTCCTGATTAATTTCCAAGGTTACAAACCAATGTGGCTATTACTATTTCAATATGTTGTATTCCTAGTTGTTTTCTACCTATGCTTCTACTATTCTACATGTAATTGATGCCCTGTTTTGCCTGATGATACTTGCCATGTTCAACTCTTTACCTGTTTATGATTAAGCCAGTATTTGTTATGAGTTGTACCTATTCTTGTGTACATCTGTTAGGCCATTTCTATTCTTGTTCAGTATCATGTGTGAACCTTCATATCCTTGGTTCCCTGAACTTTTCATCTGTCAACACTTGACTTGCATGCTCATATGACTGTTACTTGCTCTTAATTTCACCTATCACAGCTGTCTTCTTTTACTGTCGCCTGTTACTGCCT
Source organism: Nicotiana undulata (assembly GCA_005239495.1). Lineage (NCBI taxonomy): Eukaryota > Viridiplantae > Streptophyta > Magnoliopsida > Solanales > Solanaceae > Nicotiana > Nicotiana undulata. The sequence continues at coordinate 25,532 of MDKH01057692.1, read as the reverse complement.
AAACTTGGCCATTTCTTGGTCCCCTGAATCTATTTGATTATGTGTATTCATGCTTAGGGATTTCTCATAATTCTCTGTATCTCTTGGTGTTATTAGGTGATCTATTTTCTTTTTTGTCTCTTTATCCTTGTGTACAATCCTGTATTGCTGAACTGTTGATTAATGTTTTTGTCTATTTTAAGTTAATCTTTCAAAAACTAACTCTCCAGAGTTTTCACTCCAGTTTTGAAAACTTTTTTCTTAAACTATGAACTTTCCTCTCTTCCCTGCACATTAAACTACTCCTAGAAAATTAGGTCCTACCCCCTTCGTGTGAGCATTTCCTTGAGTACCCCTAAGTACTCATGGAACTTTGACACACAAGGCTGGTAATTCCACACTGCACTTTGTTAAAATCTTGGCAATTTCCATGGGTGCTGGTATTGGCCAGGGATCCATTAGGCCCTTTGGGAGCTTTGCCGCACCCAGGCCATTAAGACTGTGAAACTCGAAAGGAGTGAGGATGGGAGATTGGGCCTGGTTGAAGGCTCCCTATAGAATAACTTCTTATTTTCCTTTTCATCAATGTAATTTATTATTCAAGTCTGTAATAACTTGTAAAAGAATATATGGGGGTGGATAGTGGATTTTGGGAGGGGTTATGCATGCTTAGCTTAGGTGATGGGTTGAAAAGCATGCATATAGGACTTTACTTGTGCATTAGATAACTTGTATAGGACATGCATCTCACATGGTATAAATCATGTTTTAGGTCTTTTCACTTTCAGCATGTTATCATCCTCATTTCATAATCCTGATCAGTTAATAACAGGCCTAATAAACTGTCATAAGGTCATTACTGCATATCAATCTTAGAAACCATGTGTTAGGAATTGCTATGTGCATTAGATATCTTGTTGTTTAGGATCTTGTACTTGTTTGAATTGAAAATAGTTAAAACGCCTAATTAGCATGCTTAATCTAATAAAAATGCGATTAGCCTACTTGAAACATTTTCTGTAAATATATTCTTTAAAATCAGAATCCAAAATACGCATGTTCACCTTTCGAGATAGTTAGGCAATGTATACGACGCCTAGGAAACTTTAGGCCGAATGCGATATTAAACCAATTATGTTTAAGGCTAATCAACCTCTTTAATTTTTTGAACCCTGTTGCTCTCATTCTTGTTTTACCTCCCTAAGGTTCACTTTGTTTTACTAAAACTCTGGCTCTATTTTAAAATAGTCTTGAAATTATACATTTGTTTCCCTTAGGACTTTCTGAGTTTTACACTGTTATGCTTTAACATACTGAGTTTTCAAAGGTACTTCACTACACTCAAAATCGTGCCATTTTGAATCCTTGCTCTAAATATCTAAAGATACTGTATTTTGGTATCACTTATTATTTCTTTACTACAATTATCTTTAACTACCATATATGTTAAGCTACTGTATTTTGGGTCATTCATCACTACTTTTACTTCAAAACCAGGCCTCAACAATTTTCGACTATGTTTCCTGAAAGCCTTAAATCATTGCACTTCTGGTTTTTACCACTCCCCATAAACAACATGCATTTTCTAAAAAATCAACTATTACTCCATAATTAAGTTTTCCAAATCAGACTCAACTTGCAACTCACTGTTTTACCCAAAAACTCTTTTTTTAAACTCCATCTCTGAGACTCTAAGTGTGTTTGAGACGTGCCAATTGTATGTTTATCTGTGGAGGGATTTATGAGCCTTTATTTGCCCCCATATGTGTCCCTTTATATGTGAGGTCCTACTTGTTTTATATGTCGACTAGAATTTTATCCTTTTAAACCTAAGAGTTCACCCTAGTACTCACCTTGTAGGATTAGTAGTCCTAAATACCCTCTAGGACTTATAGAATGGGATGGGTAATGGCACGCAATAAGCATTCGTAACCAACACACACATTTTAAACAACCTTTACGGGGTGGGAAGGGTAGAATACGGATATGATGATCGGTGCGCTAATACCACGTGTAGCCGCATCTACGAGGTGTGACATACTGGCTATTGCATTGATGTGATCTGTATTACTTTAAACCTAGGACAATTTCTTTTCAAATGTTTATTTTTATGCTTTCTCCAAAACCGTTAAAGATTTTTATGTTTGTTTGACATCCCCTCTTATATGAACCTTACTTGCTACTTGTTCATCGTCCAAATTCACAAAACTTAGTGGCTGGGACCCGCAGTTGTGGATCTTGTGGGTGCCTAACACCTTCCCCTTGGGATAATTTCAAGCCCTTACCCAATCTCTAGTAACGCAAACTAGTTCATGACTTATCAACTCTAGGTGCCCTAACGCACCATAAAAATCGTTAGGTGGCGATTTCCTTAAACCCTTTCTTTTAAGGAGTTGTCCAAAATATCATAAACTCGATCTCTCCGTACCTAACCCGTGCGATAGAAAAAGGGGGCGCGATAGCATGGCGACATTGCTGGGGATCTTCCCTAGGCTTATACCATTAATATCTGTTTTGTGAATTTGGACCTTTAATTTTCATTTAAATGCTCACACCTTTTCCTATTCCCCGCTATATGTTGTTAACTGTTAACTTTTTACAAGTATTTATTTCACCTGAACGTAGCTGACATATCTTCATGTTTTCTTTGTAACAGCTTTCATGATAACCGTTGTATTTTCTTTCTTTATAGCTTTCCTCAACGTGAAAATACATGCTATTTGTTTTAATGCCATTTATTGCGTATCATGCTCCTCATTCATATTCCACTCGTGCCAAAAGAAATCTTATAGCAACGCTTACAATGAGTGGCTGCGCTATTCCAATATTATCACCCCCAAAATTCAGAAAGGCGTATTTGCGGTAAAACTAGTCGATTAGCGGTGCAGATGATAGTTCCGTGCCTTCCCCCTTGAGTTGTCCACTCAAGGTTACCAGTCTAAAACCCCAATAGAAACCTTACTCTATTGTATGTTTCATGCATCATGGTCAATCCTAGCTAGGCTAATGTGTTGTCCGCACAATAGCCATGAATATAGCCTTGTCCAAAGTCCATTAGGTTTCCCTAGAACCCAAAAGGACGCATTCACGTTCTGTGCATTTATTTGGAGAACTTAAATGCTCATGCTAATTATTGATGTTAAATAGTCGAGTGTAGTGGGGGTAAGGGCCTAACCTGTTTACTTTGCAGAGATGAGGCTTGAGGTCCCCAGATTCGTCATGGTCACCAACATCCACCCAAAACTTCTTAATTGGTGGGAAGACTTGAACTCAAGTGACAAAACAACAGTTAGAAAACACCTGGGCAACTTTCCCTTTCTCTTGGACATTCAGCCTAATAACATGGTGATAGAGGTTGCCACCTTATTCTGGGACTGTGATCGGTCGGTTTTTCGATTTGGGAACAATGAGATGACACAGTTGCTAGAGGATATAGGGGTTTATCTGGTTTGCCTTTGGAGTCTCAGGGGTTGTTGATGCTTGAAAACCGAACAGGCCGGGGTTTTCTCAAGATGATGGGACTCAAGAAGAATCCGTATTTAGTGTGCTTGGAAGACTCGTACATCCCCTTTAACTACTTGAGGTATGGCCGTAGTCAGTCTTACCGCACATATCAGGAAGAGTTCGCCCTCACCTCTCTAGGACAGATTCACCGTCGGGTATTCAACTTCATATTCTACTTTTTGGGATTGATGGTCTTCCCGACAACGAAGGAGAGAATCCACACCAGACTGGCTATGGTTACCAAGACTTTGATGGAAGGGATCGACGAACAGGATTTCAGCATTATACATATGATCATTGCCGACATAAACCGAGCTTTGGAGAACTGTCAACGAGGAACGAAACATTTTGAGGGTTGCAACCTGCTACTCCAGCTTTGGCTCACCGAGAATTTGCAAAGCGGTGACTATCGTCAAGACATACATAGGAGAGTTTGGGATGATCATATTGCTTTCCATCATCCAAAGCGTATGAACTACATCCCCGACATGTTTGCACAACCAGAAAATGCCAATGGATGGGTCGCGTTATTGGAAAATCTGACCGAGGATCAGATCCAATGGATGTTCGAGTGGTTCCCGACCGACGAATTCATCATTCGGACTAGAGACACTCCGTTCCTGATATTGATTGGTCTTAGAGGGACATACCCTTACGTCCCAATTCGCGTCATGAGGCAAGTAGGGAGGAAGCAAGTTGTCCCAAGGGTCGAGAAAATGAGTCATCTCAGGGCGGACTTCCAAAATGATGACAGCCCTCACAAGTGTCAAGCTCAGCAATGGTGGCATTGCAGGATCCGGTTGGAGAAGGATACTATCGAGCCCGATAGGTATCACGCTGGTTGCTCTCGTTACTATCTGGGATGGTTGGAAGATAATTGGGGAGGAAGTATGGATCCAGGGTTCGCTCGAGGACATAGGGTCACAGATGAGAAAGCTGAGGCGACAACTAGACTCAACCAGCTTCGCAAAAGGCTCCATGACTGTGAAGAAGATCATTACAAAATCCACATAGCCAACAAGAAGCTGATCGAGGAATTGAAGGAAATGGCCATCACTTCTGCCCAGAGGCTAGCACACTTGGAACGAGGCATAGTTGACCTGGAGGAGAAGTTCCTTAGGAGGATCGAGACTTGTCAAAAGACCGAGGGAGCTGAAGCGGGAATTCTAGTCAAGACCTACTTGCTGCTGGGACTCTGCAAGATGGGAATGTTGATCAAGGCAAGTAGAGATGCCGAGTATGGGGAAGCTCCTTCTAGGACCAAATAGATAGGATTTGTCTTTACTTTACTTTCGATGTAATAAGGCCACTGGCCATTAGTGACATTTTATATTTTCGCATTCTTAGAGTCAAGTTGGATTTGTCTATTTTATTATCAATAAAATGAGGCACTTAGCATTTTAAGTTCTCTAAATTAATTTTTCGTTAGGCCTACCTCGGGCATAAAGAGGTTCCCCAACTTAGGGTGTGTTTTACATTTTCGCATTACGTGTTTAAATTACCTCAATATTCTTCATAATCTTCACTAACTTCACTACCTTTTTGTTAGTTATTCCCCTTCCCCAAAGGTTAGTTTGTGCACTCTGGCATCAACAGCTTATTGCACAAGATCAAAGGGCCCTCCTCTTACTCCTCCTCCCAGTCCTCCCAAAGGAAAAGGCAAGGGTAAAACTAAGATGGAAGATGCAAGAGGTACTAGAAAAGACAACAGGGATGAACATGTTGAGATCACTGATGGTCAGGGTATTCAGGTTTTGCACGAGGGTATGTCTCCACTAGAGAAGAAGTTGCTAAAGTTCCAAGAGGAACTTGATCAAGTCAAGAACTGGCCTACTTATCATTCTCCCTCAACGTCCCAGACGTTCACTTCCAAAATGCTCTGAAACCCACTTTACCACAAAACATCCCCAAATAACCCAATCACCCCAAGGATCCCGTTCCACCAGCACAACGCAACACATGTCATTACAACACTCCGCCTCTCCAGGATCAGACGAGAGACCAATTCCAGGCTTACGACAACCCCATTTATGTGGAAACCATAGCTCATTCCACACCACATACCCACGAGTCCAACGAGAAGGATAAGCTCATCAGGAATCTGGCCGAGGAATTCAAGAAATTGACCAACCGAGTTCAGGGCGTCGGAGGAGTTAAAGGGGTTGATGGATTGAACTATGAGGATCTTTGCATACAGCCCGATGTTGAACTGCCCGAGGGGTAAAAACCTCCTAAGTTCGAGATGTTTGATGGTACTGGTCACCCAAGAGTCCATCTGAGGACTTACTGCGACAAATTGGTCGGCGCGGGAAAGATGAAAGGATCCGCATGAAACTCTTCATGAGGAGTTTGAAAGGTGATGCACTATCCTGGTACATCATCCATGATCCAAAGAAATGGATAAATTGGGTGAACATGGCTTCGGACTTCATAGATAGATTCAGATTCAACACGGAGAATGCACCGGATGTGTTCTATATCCAGAACTTGAAGAACAAACCAACACAGACCTTTCGCGAGTATGCTACTCGTTGGAGGTCAGAAGCTCCCAAGGTCAGACCGGCCTTAGAAGAGGAACAAATGAAGAAATTCTTTGTACGCGCTCATGATCCTCAGTATTATGAGCCGCTGAGGATGGTCGAGGGGCACAAGTTTTCTAATATCATCAAGTTGGGAGAGCGAATCGAGGAAGGCATAAAAAATGGTATTATTACTAATTTTGCATGAGGCTAAGCTCTGCCTCCTTAATTGAATAAGGCTAAGCATTGCCTTTCCTTTCATGAGACTAAGCACTGTCTCCTAATCGCATGAGACTAAGCATTGTGTCCCATTTTGCATGAGGCTAAGCCATGTCTCCTTAACTGCTTAAGGCTAAGCATTGCCTTTCCTTGCATGAGCCTAAGCATTATCTCCCATTTTGCATGAGGCTAAGACCTACCTCCTTAACTGCATAAGGCTAAGCTCTGCCTTTCACTGCTTAATACCAAATACTATGCTACTTGAAATCTAGCACTTTTCTATTTTTCTCGGAGCTAGGCTATGCCCCTAATCTTACACAAGACTAAGCTCTGCCTTGTTTCGCCTCGCATATGACCAAGAATGATGTCATTTCATCTCATATGTTGAAAAATCGCCACTCTCTCCAAAGATGTAATAGTCTGAAGGCATCATCCTCATAGCCAGAAGACACCATGTCATGGTCGAAGGATCTCTCGATATTGCACATCATTTTTCAAAGGCGTCATAGTTTAGAGGAATCATTATCATGGCCCAAGAACATCATTTCATGGCATGTGAATCCCTCATCACACGATTCATGGCCCAGGACGTCATGGTCTAAGGACATCATCCCTACCGTCCAAAGGAAATCTGCATCATGCTTAAATTATCGCAATAATCCCATATATACTTGCATGAATTGCGTTTAAGTTTTGCAGGTAATCCAGGAGATAACTGTTCTTTTAATGAGAACAATCATCACTCTGGTTTCTGTTTGATGCTCACATCTAGGAACTACCTCAAATACAAGCAACCAACATCCGTTACCCACTTCCGCTTGATAACCGTTCAAATACTCATCCATAACCGTTTTGAGATACATCCATTCACAATTCCATATAAACTCATTTCATATCGTCATATCTAGAAAAACTTGTCCATTCCTATTACAACTCTATCGGCTTAGTTCACCGCTAGATCCAGAACTACACACGACATGATTCCTGTAAAACCAGGGATATGTAGGCAACTAAGAATCCGAAGTTCGGCCTGCATTCTTTCCAAATCACCCCATTCGGTCATCATTTATTTACCCGATAACTCTTTCACCATTATCGGGCACACACACACACACACACACACTTTCAAAAATAGTATATTTGCATCCTCATTAAGTTTAAAAACCTATACAAGCATTTTTCACAATTTCCCACAATTTTGAAAAGCATTAAAATTAACTTCCTTCTGCATTTTTATCCAATAATTGTCCTTCAAATTTTTTTTATGATGACTTATTCATCCAAACTTATTATTTACACCAACATGTATGTTTTTAAGTATTTTACTACATTTTTCATAATTACATCTGCATTTTTAGGCTAACTACATATTTTTGCAATAATAGCCTATATTCATGTATAATTACATTATTTATGCAAAAAATAACTTTTTATATTTTTATAATATTAAGTTATTATTTTAATAATTTTAGTGGATAAATAATATTTTTATTTTTTATTAATCACTTTTATAAATTATTTTTGATAAAATATTGGGTATTTAAAAGCTAGCCCCAATTTCTAAACATTTTCGGATCAAATAATGGACTAAATCACCCAATAACCTTAGCCCAATAACCACAACCCAACACAAATAACCCACTAATTCCAACCCGATCGATACCCGCTTCACACGACCCGCCCCGCTCACTTTTTAATCAAGAGATCAACCACCCTTATTATTTCCTTCCTTTTTTAATATCCCCTCACCCCCTAACCCTAATCAGTCCCCTCTAATCCTTCGCCCTAATATTCTCTCGTCTCCATTCTCCCTCCGTCAGAAACCCTAGGCGTCGCCCCCTAAATCTGTCCTAATCCCATCAAATATGGGATTCAATGGTTGTTTCTTTCCATATACAACCCCCTTCGGGTACTGGCTACTCTCCTAAAGTTCTTTCCTAAACATGACAAGCAGATATCTCCGATATCAAACCAAAAATTGTTCAAATCCCTACTTTTTGAGAGTTATTCTGTCTATATGCATCCTATGCTACTGTGAGTCCGAACCAAAATTACTTTCCCTAAAATTAGGGTTTACATCTCTCTTCAAAATCGAACCAAAATTGGTTCAAATCTCTGATTTTAAGTATTATTTTGTCTATATTCTTATGTGAGTCCGATTTTTGCTTATGTTCTGTCAATATTACTTTTCCTAAAAGACTAGGGTTTACAGATTTCTTAAATTGATTTTCATACCTATTTGTATATTTTTGTTTTCCTTGTTTGTTGCTAAAATCACTTTGTTACTGTTTGATTCTTACTATTATATAAACCCCTCACCCATTCCCTTCGAGACAATACTGAAATCGCCAAAATTTTCACTAAGTAAAACTGAGGCTTTACTTTGTGTTCATTTACCTTCTTGTTCTATTTTGGCTCTTGGTTGGCTGAAAGCCAAGGCCACCGGATTTCCTACTTTCCTACCTTTCTTGGGTATGGGCACTGCCCTATGTTCTTGAGACCCTTGGGAACTTGACACATCTAAGATTCTGGGTCCTGATTGTTATTCTTTTCTTGTTTATTGAGCAATAAATGGTTATTTTTCAACCTTCGCAATGTTTATTCCATTACGTTCTAATTAGCATGTCTGTGTTCTCTGAAATTGCATGATTCAATATAATTCCCTTACTTTCTTCATGTGCGATTCTGCCTATAAACTTTTAGCCCTAAATAATGTATTTTGTACCTAACTTAGGCAATTTGAACTAATTGAAGCATGTTCAGCTTAATGTGTTGACAATTTGAGTGTTTGCATTGGTTGTATGGCCTAATCCCGTTCTTGCCTGATTCCGAACTTCTCTGGTGATTAGATTATGTTATTAATATGCCATAATATGCTTAAGACATTCACTCTACGTGTGTAGTGTGCTCCTATGACTATGTTTATCACTTATTGTGCTCGTGTCCAACCCAGCTTTATACCCCCTAGCAATTAAATGGAACCTCTCGGACTAGTTTTGCCTATATTATGATTCTGCTTGCTTCATTAGTATAAGTTATATGTTTTAATCCCTATGTTTAGCATAATTTGATCCTGTAGGTTTTAAACTTGTTGAATTAGTGAAAACTATTAGTCTTACTAGCCTAATGCTCCTTGCATTTTAACTTGGTAATCCCATAAGCTTCAAGCTCCTTGTTTCTTATTAATATGTCACCATGCCCCAATTTGTTAGCTTGTTTCTTGAGTTCATGTTCATTATGTGATTGTTTTGTAGTGTTTGCAACTTTCTTTCCAAATATTATTAATGTTTACTATTTTCATTGGTAATTTCCTGTATGAGTCTCTAATTCTTGGTCGGCTGAAAGCCAAAGCCCCCTAAAACTTCTCTATTAATCTCCATAGTGTGATCACTTCACGGGGTCCATTTTGAAACCTTTTTGAACTCTGACACTCTAGGGTCTAAGGTTCTTTGGCCATTTTTTCCTAATTACTCAATTCTGCCACCTTTCTACCTGTTGAATAAGCCAATTGGCTTGTGTAAATGATTATTTTCTTGATCTTTTGGTCAACTATGGCTACTGGGTTTGGGATATCTTGTGAATGAAGATTGTTTTCCTGGTTTAATCAACTGTGATTTCTGGGCTGTGGTGAAACCTGTATGGATACAAAATTGAAGGCCTGGTTGGGCTGGGTATACTTTGGGCCTGTCTTAGGCCCATTATTGTTATTTATGTCACTTTGTAATTCATTTGATTACTCAGCCTGTAATAATTCTATAATAACAATTGGGGTATTAATAAAAATGGAAAAATGGGCCTATTCCATGTTTGCATGAAAAGGGTAGAAACCCTGCCTATAGGATTTGAGTGTTTAAATTGTTCAACATGCTTTGCTTATATGTGTTTTGTTAGATATCATGCATATATGACATAAATAACCCCGCATGCTCTCATGTTCCATTCTCACATTACTATCTTCCTACTACACTGCAAACACAGTAATTATTCGTTCAAACTGCTTCAGGTTAGATATCATGCCTTTAAGAAATAAAATGTCAAGGACCACTCTTTCAATTTGCGTAATTGCAACATATTCATTAGATACCATGACCATAGGATTATACTAGCTTATGTTCTACAGATCTTCATCAAGAAATCACGCCTATAAGACTTTAATTGGCTTATTTGCTATTGATATCATAATGCTCGCCTAGAAGACATGCATATAGGGGTTAAGTATAGAAAACCAATTTCCATCGTTAATCGTTAAAAATCCTGCATGTAAGGTATTACCACTCTCTTTAAAGTGTTAATACTCAACTTTCAAACATTTTTTCATTGCTTAGCCAAGCCTTTATTAAAAAGCATGCCCATTGGATCAAACTGAGTAATTTTGAGTATTTCTAATGGTTATCACTGCCAACTACTGTGTAAATCACCTAGAGATCATGTCTATAGGTTTAATCACTTATAATCTGCAATTTCAATAACCAGCATGCAATACCAAATACCCCTAAACTCTATAGTTGTTTCGAAATCATGTCTATAAGGTTAAAGTGGCACCTTGCATATGAAACTGCATGCACGTTTGAATCCGAGGTCACATAAAAACCATGTCAACAGGGCTAAATGGCTTTAATTTGCCTCAATTATGAAACTATCTAACGCCTAATGTGAGAATTTGTTCGCGTGCATTTGTTGTCTAAGTGTGAAGGCAAAATTGAGCCCTTAATTGCCTTAACATGAAGTCCAACTTGTTTTCTATGTCTGTAACGACCCGGTCGGTCATTTTGAGAGTTAGCACCCTGATCCCCTGATAACGGCTTTCCCCAAGATTGTATCTTCTTATGGGACTTGTCGGAGTGGTTAGTTATGATTTTCGGAGAGGTTTGGGACATATAGTCCCTAAATTTGAGTTTTAGCTTTAGAAAATTGACTATAGTTAGAACTGTGTGAAGATGGGTCCGGAATGGAATTTCGTCAACTCCGTTAGCTCCATTGAGTGATTTCGGGGTTAGGAACCTGTCCGGAATATGTTTTTCAAGTTTGTAGTAGAGTTCGCGAATGCGTGAGATCAGGCCGCATTCGCATAAGAAAGAGGAGGCAGCACGAGTTGGGCACGTTCCTCTACGTGAACGCATGAGGACTTCCGTGTTCGTGATGTGCATTCGGAGGGCACGTGTAATTTACTCTATGCAATCCTATCTGGGCTTACGCGATCGCACTGAGTGTGTAACTGGGCAGATTCTTAAAAATCCAAAATCGAGGGTTTAAGCTATTTTTCACATTTTGAACTTGGAAGCTCGGGAATTTGCGATTTTTGAAAAGATTTTTACCTGGGAGATTTGGGTAAGTAATTCCTACTCGGGTTTGACTAATTTTCATGAATCTATACTTAAATTCACCCTTTAATTTCGAATTTGGGGTTGAAAATCGAGAAAAAATTGGATAAAGTTCTTAGGCCGAGTTTTTGAGTTTTGATCGAGAGCTTAGCATTCGATTCGAGTAATTCTTGTATGGTTAGACTCGTGAGTGAACGGGTGTCCGGAAATTGTAACTTTTAACTGATTCCAAGTCGTGGCCCGGGGGACCTTTTGGGCAATTTACCTAATTTCGCGTATTAGCTTCAAACTAATTAGCTAGATTGATTTCATAGATTTGGGCCATTTGGAGTCGGGTACTCATGGCAAAAATGTGGTTTCGAGTTGAGTAGAGTTGTCGAGGTAAGTGGCTTTTCTAACTCTGTGTTGGGGAATTTCCCTTAGTTTGTTTTGGTATAATTGTTGTGTGGGCGCCGTATACATGACGTGACAAGTACGTACAATGGCCATTTCTGAAAAAATCCCATTCTTCCTTAAAAAATTATACAATGCCTTCTTCTTCTATTACATCATTTCTACGTGTCTAATCGTTCATCTTAGATTAGGAAAACATGCCTATTGTTTCCATATTACATTGCTTAATTGCTACTTCATGCGCCATGTTTAGTTAGTTTCCCCTGCCTTCCTACCTATATTTTGACGTACTGTTTAAACTAATGTTTATTTGGCATTTACTTCGTGTTGCATATTTAATTCAGGGACTAAAGACGTATTCCAGGAGATCCCCCCAGCACTGTATATTTTAATTGGGGACAATGGACATATTCTGGGAGATCGCCCCTATATTTCATATTTAAATTAGGGACTACAGACTTATTCTGGGAGATCCCCCATGTACTGCATATTTATAATTGGAATTACGGGACGGTATCCCGGGAGATTCCACGGTGTGATACGTTGTGCTGAGCCGAGGGCTGCATTTATTTTTACCGTCTTATTTCAGCTTGTTCACTTTAACTATCTACCTTAGAACTCATTTCTTTTCCGTACTATTTGAACTGTTTATTTATAAATCCAGTGGAGCCTTAACCTGACCTCGTCAATACTTGGCTGGGGTTAGGCTTGGCACTTACAGGGTACCGAATGTAGAGTACTCATGCCCTTTCCTACACATGTTTTTTGTGTTCAGATCCAGGTTCGAGTTCTCAGCCACGTGGCTAGTGGTCGTCGCAGCTGTTTCCAGGAGACCATAAGGTAATTTTTCCGCGTCCGCGGAATCCTCCGAGTCACCTTCTATTCCGAACTAGATAGAGATTTCTATGTATTTTTCTTCCCCGTTGTATAGAGCTATTACGGTATAGAAGCTTGTGACTATCATGTGACATTCCGGGTTTTAGGATTTATGCTTGTACATGCCGAGCAGCTATGTTATGTATACTTATATTTCCTTTTCCTTTTCTGTCTTTATTTTATCATTTTTGAATTAAGATATTTCCGCCAATTTAGGCTTACCTAGTCGTAGAGACTAGGTGCCGTCATGATACCTTTTGGAGGGTAAATCCAGTCGTGACAAGTTTGTATCAGAGCGTCTAGGTTCATAGGAGTCACAAGCCGGTTTATTAGAGTCTCGCAGATCGGTGCTGAGACGTCTGTATCTATCTTCGGGAGGCTATGTAACTATTAAGAACAATCACATTCTTTAGAATTCCTTGTCGTGCTTGTTACTCGCATCAAAATTCTAAAACTCTATTATATTCTTTCTCACAGATAGTGAGGACCCGTACCGGACGGACCGACGACCAGGCAACCAAGCCCTCCAGGAGACTTTAGCTCAGTTCATGAGCATCTTCAGCACTCTGAATCAGGCGGGGCTACTCCCGATAGCTCCAGCCACATCTCAGGCCGGGGGAGGGGCACAGACTCCCGCAACCTGCATTCTTGAGCATAGGGTTCATGTTGATCAGGCCCCAGAGTTCATTCCTATGCCCCTGGCAGCTCCAACTCACCATGATGCTAGGTTAGTTGCTTTTGAGGTAGAGCAGCTCAGACTTGAGAGGTACAAGAAGTACCACCTACCTATTTTCAGCAGACTAGCTTCAGATGACGCTCTGGGTTTTTTTGAGGAGTACCATCGTATTCTGCGCACTATGGGTATTGTGGAGATGAGTGGGGTTTCTTTCACCGCTTTCCACTTGAGGGGAGCGGCTTATCAGTGGGTGAATGCCTATGAGCTGAGTAGTCTGGACGAGGCAACTTCACTCACTTCGACTCAGTTCTTAGAGATGCTTTTGCTTGAGTTTGTCCCTCATAGCCTCAAGGATGCTTGGTGTGCAGAGTTTGAGCAGTTACGCCAGGGTACTATGAATGTGTCAGAGTATGCATTTTGTTTCAGTGATTTGGCTCGTCATGCACCAGCCTTGGTTGGCACGATCAGAGAGAGAGTCTGACGCTTCATTGATGGACTCCACCCCGGTATTCAGACCAGTATGGCCAGAGAGATGGAGATAGATATCACTTACCAACAGGTAGTGAGTATTGCCCGGAGGATAGAAGGCATGTTTGCTCGGGACAAAGAGGAGAAGGAGGTCAAGAAGTCTCGAGAGACTGGCCATTATTCGGGAGCTCGTGCACTAGCAGTACGTTAATGGTAGGGGTTTTGTGAGTCGCCATGTTCATTCAGCTCTTCCAACATCCAGTGGTATTCCAACTCCTCCTGTCCTCAAGAGGCTTATTATGCACCACCAGTATCTAGTGTGCCTCTTGCTCGAAGTGTTATTACCGGCCAGTCCAGCAGGCTAGTTCAGAGTCAGCATCAGCCGCCACGTCCTCCAAGGGGTTGTTTTGAGTGTTATGACCCTCGCCACATGTTCAGATATTGACCCATATCTAGGAGGGGTGCATCATCTCAGACTTATCAGGCCTCACGTGTTCCACTAAGTCCTCCAGCTATTCTTCCAGCCTCAGCCGCTACCCCACCTGCTCTGACAGCTCGAGGTAGAGGTCGGGGAGGTCGAGGTCGCCCTAGAGGGGGAGGCCAGGCCAGGTACTATGCCCGTCCATCCCGTTCAGAGGTCGTCGTCTCATAGTCAATCATCACAAGTATTGTCCTTGTCTGTCATAAGGATGCATCAATATTATTTGACCCAAGCTCTACGTATTCATATGTGTCTTCTTATTTTGCTTCACATTTGGGGATAACTTGGGATTATTTGAGCTCCCCTGTTTATGTTTATACTCCTCTAGGAGATTCTCTTGTTGTGGACCATGTATATCGGTCGTGTTTGATTGTTATCAGTGGTTTTCAGACCAGAGCTGATTTATTATTACTTAGTATGGTAGATTTTTATGTTATCTTGAGCATGGACTGGTTGTCGCCCCATTATGCTATTCCAGTCTTACCGAGATTAGAGTGGAGAGGTACCTTAGAGTATACTCCCTGCATACTCATTTCTTTCCTTAAGGCTCAACGGATGGTTGAGAAGGGGTGTGATGCGTACTTGGCCTATGTGAGAGATATTAGTGCTAATACCCCTACAGCTGAGTCAGTACTAGTTGTGAGGGACTTTTCGGATGTGTTTCCAGCTGATCTTCCAGGTATGCCGCCCGACAGAGATATTGATTTCGGCACTGATTTGTTGCTAGGCACTCAACCCATTTCTATTCCTCCCTATCGTATGGCTCCTCCTAAGTAGAAAAAAGTTGAAGGAGCAGTTGCAGGAGTTGCTTGATAAAGGTTTCATCAGGTCTAGTGCATCACCTTGGGGTGCTCCGGTATTTATTTTGAAGAAATGGGATGGTTCTATGCGTATGTGTATTGATTATCGGTAGCTAAACAAGGTTACCGTGAAAAATAGGTATCCATTACCTCGCATTGATGATTTATTTGACCAGTTACTGGGTGACAGGGTATTTTCAAAGATTGACTTACGTTCTGGTTATCATCAGTTGAAGATTCGGGAGCCGGATATTCTGAAGACTGCCTTCAAGACCAGATATGGCCACAACAGCCTTTATGCATTTGATGCACAGTGTGTTCCGGCCTTATCTTGATTCCTTCGTCATTGTGTTCATTGACGACTTCTTGGTATATTCTCGGCCCTAGAAGGATCATGAGCAGCATTTGAGGATTGTGCTCCAGACTTTGAGGGAGAAGAAGATGTATGCAAAATTTCTAAGTGTTAATTTTGGCTTGATTTAGTGGAGGCGGTACAGAGTTGGCCTACACACCGTCATCAGCTACTGAGATCTGCAGTTTCCTTGGTTTGGCAAGGGATTTTCATCTGTTGCAGCACGTAGGACCAGATTGACGTAGAAGGGTGCTCCATTCAGGTGGACTGAGGAGTGTGAGAAGAGCTTTCAGAAGCTCAAGATAGCCCTGACTACAGCTCCAATGTTGGTATTGCTTACGGGTTCAGGTCCTATATAGTCTATTGTAATGCCTCGAGGATTGGCCTTGGAGCGGTATTGATCAGGACGGTAGGGTGATTGCCTACGCGTCCAGACATTTGAAGGTGCGTGAGAAGAACTATCCAGTTCATGACCTCGAGTTGGCAGCGATTGTTCATGCCCTGAAGATATGGCGTCACTATTTATACGATGTGCCCTGTGAGATTTTCACAGGTCACCGGAGTTTGCAGCATTTGTTCAAGCAGAAGGACCTCAATTTGCACCAGCATAGGTTGTTGGAGTTACTCAAGGATTATGACATCACTATATTATACAACCCGGGGAAGGCGAATCTTGTGGCCGACGCCTTGAGTCGCCGGGCGGAGAGATTGGGGAGTTTGGCATATCTTTCGGCAATTGAGAGGCCCCTAGCCTTGGATGTTCAGTTCTTATCCAGTCAGTTTGTGAGGTTGAATCTTTCAGAGCCTTTCCAGGTGTTAGCCTGTGTGGTTGCCCGATATTCTCTTTATGATCGCATCAGAGAGCGCCAGTATGATGATCCCCAACTTCAGGTTCTTTAGGACAGGGTTCGGCGAGGTTATGCCAAGGATGTTCCTATAGGAGATGATGGTGTGATGAAGATGCATGGTCGGATCTGTATGCCCAATGTGGATGGGCTTTGGGAGTTGATTCTTGAGGAGGCCCATAACTCGCATTACTCCATTCATCCGGGTACCGCGAAGATGTACCATGACCTGAGACAGCACTACTGGTGGAAAAGGATGAAAAAGGATATAGTGGAGTTTGTGGCCAAGTCTCTCAACTGTCAGCAAGTCAAATATGAACATCAGAGACCAGGAGGATTGCTTCAGCAGATTGAACTTCCAGAGTGGAAGTGGGAGCGGATCACCATGGACTTTTGTGGTTGGACTTCCTCGGACTTTAAGAAAGTTCGATGCTATTTGGGTGATCGTGGATCGGCTGACCAAGTAAGCCTATTTCATTCCAGTGTTGACTACATATTCCTCAGAGAGGTTGGCTGAGATTTATATCAGGGAGATTGTCCGACTTCACGGTATTCCAATATCTATCATTTCAGACAGAGGTACACAGTTCACTTCGCAATTTTGGAGAGCCGTTCAGCAGGAGTTAGGCACCAGGGTAGAGTTGAGTACAACCTTTCACCCTCATACGGACGGGTAATCCGAGCGCACGATTCAGATTCTTGAGGATATGCTTCGTGCTTGTGTGATGGATTTTGGAGGATCATGGGACCAATATTTGCCACTTGTATAGTTTTCTTAAAGTAAAAGTTACTAGTCCAGCATTCAATTGGAACCGTATGAGGCTTTGTATGGTAGACGGTGTCGGTCTCTAGTCGGATGGTTTGAGTCGGGTGAGGCGCGATTGTTGGGTACATATTTGGTTCAGGCTGCCCTGGAAAAGGTGAAGTTATTCAGGAGAGACTTCGCATAGCTCAGTCCAGGCAGAAGAGTTACGCGGACCAGAAGGTTCGTGATTTGGCATTCATAGCTGGTGATTGGGTTTTGCTTCGGGTATCGCGTATGAAGGGCATCATGAGGTTCGGGAAGAATGGTAAGATGAGTACGAGATTTATCGGTACTTTTGAGATATTGCGGCGTGTTGGGGAGGTTACTTGTGAGCTTTCCTTGCCTCCCAGCATAGTAGAAGTTCATCTGGTATGTCACGTCTCGATGCTCTGGATTTTTCACGGTGACCTGACTCATGTCTTGGATTTCAGTTAACTTCAGTTGGACAAGGATTTATCCTATGTTGAGGAGCCACGTTGAAGAATATTTTATCTGTTAAGTTTTAGTGAAGGGGTCAGCAGGTCGAGGAGGCGACTTAGGAGACTGAGTAGGACATCCGCAACTAGTACCCTCATCTGTTCACAGCTTCAAGTATGTCTTTATACTCGTTCGAGGATGAATGATTTTTCATAAAAGAGGGAGAATGTAACGACCCGGTCAGTCGTTTTGAGAGTTAACACCCCGATCCCCTGATAACTGCTTTCCCCACATTTTTATTTGGTTATGGGACTTGTCGGAGTGGTTAGTTATGGTTTCCGGAGATTTTTGGGACACATAGTCCCTAAATTTGAGTTTAATCCTTAGAAATCGGACATTAGTTAGAACTGTGTGAAGACGGGTCTGAAATGGAATTTCATCGACCCCGTTAGCTCCGGAAAATGTTTTTGAGGTCTGTAGTAGATATAGGCTTGAATTGGCGAAAGTTAGATTTTCGGAAATTTCGGCCGAGAGGTGAAATTTTGATATCGGGCTCGGAATGCAATTCCGAAAGTGGTTGTAGGTCCGTAGTGTCATTTATGACCTGTGTGTAAAATTTGAGGTCATTCGGACTAGTTTTGACGTGTTTCGGCATCGATTGAGGATTTTTGAAATTTCATAAGTTCTTAGGCTTGAATCCATACATAATTCTTGATTTGGATGTTATGTAACGTGTTTTGAAGGCTCGACTAAGTTCGAATGAGGTATTAGGACTGGTTGGTAGGTTTGGTCGAGGTCCTAGGGGCCTCGGGTTATTTTCAGATGCTCAACGGGCTAATTCTTGGACTTAGGAAGGATCAAATTTTCTGGTGTTGGTGTCCTTCTATGCGATCGTGTGAAGGATGTCGCGATCGCGTAAGCTAGCTGGGCCTGGGGGATGGCTTTGCTCTTGGTGTTCGCGTGATTTGGTGAGCGAACGCATAGGTGTTGCAGCAGTAGAGTTCGCGAACGTGTAGGACCAGGTCGCGTTCGCATAAGAAAGAGGAGGCAGTAGGAGTTGGGCGTGTTCCTATACGTGAACGCATGAGGACTTCGCGTTCGCGATATGCATTCAGAGGGAGCATGTAATTTACTCTATGCGATCGCATATGGGCCTACGTGTGCGCACTGAGTGTGTAACTGGGTGGATTTGTAAAAACCCAAAATCGAGGGTTTAAGCTATTTTTCACATTTTGAACTTGGAAGCTCGGGAATTTGTGATTTTTGAAGAGATTTTCACCTGGGCTATTTGGGTAAGTAATTCATACTGGATTTTTGACTAATTTCCATGAATCTATACTTAAATTCATCCTTTAATTTCGAATTTGGGGTGGAATATCGGGAAATATTTGGATAAAGTTCTTAGGACGACTTTTTGAGTTTTGATCGAGGTCTTCGTATCTGATTCGACTAATTCTTGTATGGTTAAACTCGTGAGTGAACGAGTATCCGGAAATTGTAACTTTTACCCAATTTCAATATGCAGGTGTGGGGGACTTTATGGGCAATTTTTCTAATTTCGCGTATTAGCTTCGAACTAATTAGCTAGATTGATTTCTTAAAGTGATATTTACATTATGCAATTGAATTAAATAGATTTGGGCCATTCTGAGTCGTGTACTAGTGTCAAGAATGTGGTTTCGAGTTTAGTAGAGCCGTCGAGGTAAGTGGCTTGTCTAACTCTGTGTTGGAGAATTTCCCTTAGGTTGTTTTGGTATAATTGTTGTGTGGGAGTCGTGTAGGTGAGGTGACGAGTACGTAAACTGGCCATTTCATCAAAAATCCCATTCTTCCTTCAAAAATGTTACAGTGCCTTGTTCTTCTATTACATCATTTCTACGTGTTTAATCGTTCATCTTAGATTAGGAAGGCATGCCTATTTTTTCAATATTTAATTGCCTAATTGCTACTTTATGCGCCATGTTTAGTTAGTTTCCTCTGCCTTCCTACCTGTATTTTGACGTTCTGGTTGAACTGATGTTTATTTGGCATTTACTTTGTGTTGCACATTTAAATTGGGGACTACGGACGTATTCCGGGAGATCCCCCAGCACTGTATATTTAAATTGGGGACTACGGACGTATTCTGGGAGATCCCCCCCCCCCTGTATTGCATTTTTAAATTAGGGACTATGGACGTATTCTGAGAGATCCCCCTATACTGCATGTTTATAATTGGTACTACGGGACGGTATCCCGGGAGATTCCACTGTGTGATACGTGTGCTGAGCCGAGGGGTGCATTTATTTTTACCGTCTTATTTCACCTTGTTCACTTTAATTGTCTACCTTAGAACTCATTTATTTTATGTACTATTTGAACTGTTTAGTTAAAAATCCAGTAGAGCCTTAACCTGACCTCGTCACTACTTGACTGGGGTTAGGCTTGGCACTTACTGGGTACCGAATGTGGAGTACTCATGGCCTTTCCTGCACATGTTTTTCGTGTAAATATCCAGGTTCGAGTTCTCAGCCACCGGCTAGTGGTCGTCGCAGCTGTTTCCAAGAAACCGTAAGGTAATTCTGCCGCGTCCGCAGAATTCTCCGAGTCACCTTCTATTCCGGACTAGATAAATATTTCTATTTATTTTTCTTCCCCGTTGTATAGAGTTATTACTGTATAGAAGCTTTTGACTATCATGTGACATTCCGGGTTTTTGGATTTATGCTTGTACATGCCGGGCGGCTATGTTATGTCTACCTCTATTTTCTTTTCCTTTTATGTCTTTATTTTATCATTTTTTAATTAAGATTTTCCGCAAATTTAGGCTTACCTAGTCGTAGAGACTAGGTGTCATCACGATACCTTTCGGAGGGTAAATCGGGTCGTGACAATTTCGCCTAGTTTTATCATTTTTGAGTAGCCTACGTTAAGTCTAGAACCATCTAAAATAGAGGTCCAAACGCCTCCTCGGCCATAGGCATGGGACGGGTAGTGCACGCATAAGGCACGGTTTAGAATCAAATAGTGCGTATTAGGTAAAAACTTAAAGATCGTAATCGGGTAGCAAGAGATGATAGTTTGTGTCTGCTGAATAATACGAGTAACACTCTATCTCGAGGGAGTTACGAAGTATTATTTATGTTGCATGGGGTGATCTTTTAGGCTAAAAAACTCAGGACCACATCTTGTCTTTAAATAAATTATTTGGGTTTATTAAGGGACTTTTGATAATAACTGCCCAAACTTCTTGTTTTTCTCTTTGTTTATTTGACTAATTCATATAATTCGAGTTCGGTCGGGACCCACAGTTGTGGACCTCTAAGAGTTCCTAACACCTTCTCTTCGAGGTAATTTTAGCCCTTACCCCTTACCCGATCTTTGGCGACACTTATGGAGTATATTGGGTCGGTTGTACTCATACTACACTTATGCACTTATTGTGCAGATAGTGGTGTTGATCATACCGGTGCTTAGCAGCTTCCTGCTCAGATCCAGTTGCAGTTGGAGACTTTATGTATAGCGGCATATCATATGTTGCCTTGAAGCCCCCTTCCCTTCTATCATTATTGTTTTATTGCATTTCAAAACGGTTGTACTTTGTTCAGACCTTAATTTTAGCACTCTAGATGCTCATGTATTCGTGACACCTGGTTTTGGGATATGTTTAGATTTCGTTGCCCATTATTATTAATGTAAAGAAGGGAAACGCGAGAAAAAATCAATTAATCAAGCTATTTTTTGTGGATAAATAATACTTTTGCTACCAACCGAGAAGTTACAACTCAAAGAAAAATGAGAAAGAGAGTCATACTGGACATCACCAGTATGTCTAATTATATCTCAGTGCACAATTAAGAACAATATTTCTGGTTAGGATAGAAGTTCACACACACTATTTGAAACGCTTCACATACAATATTTTTACCTTCCTATACACCATATGAAACTTTATTACCCTCCATACGCAAGTTTCTATTTAATTACATAGGCACGTACAATTTACCAATTATATACACTTTAGGAATTAAATGAGTATCCCTTTTACATTAGGAATTGAATAAGAATTTAATTATTTTTCATCCTTATTATCTCTCCCGCGTGTGCTCTCTCTCTCTCTCTACGCTCCATCTCTCTCACTTTACGTTCTCTCTCTCTCTCTCTCTCTCTACGCTCCATCTCTCTCTCTCTCTCTCTATACGCTCCATCTCTCTCTCTCTACGTTCTCTCTCTCTACGCTCCATCTCTCTCTCTCTCTCTCTCTCTATGTGTGTCGCTTTGATGTCCGCTGTTTTTTATCCTTTCATGTTGCATATATTTTATATGGATTTCATCAATGAATTTTAACCATTTTACTATAGAAGTTTAACTTAGCAATTTCCTTTCCAGTTGCACAACTGGTATTCAAATTGACATTGTCAATCAATAAATTTTAAAGGTTTTTGACTCTCCACCATTGACAGTGTCACGACCAAATCTCCCTCGGTAAGATGTCATGACAGAACCTAGTCTCTACGACTAGGTAAGCCTAACAAATTGCGGAATAACAGAAATGAAAACAAACTTTGACAACTAGACTGCAACAAATAACTATAAACTGATAAAATACTGATCGGCATGTACAAACAACCAGTACTAGAGTATACACAGAGTTCCCAAGATCCAGCAATCATAAGTCACAAGCTACAAAAGAAAACTAGTATCTCTAAACACCAGAGTCTAAGAAAGCACGGAATGGAGGAAATAGAAGGGAACTCTGATGTCTGCGGACGCGACAGATGTACCTTGAAGTGTCCATACAGCAACAAGAACTCTCAACTAATAGCGGGGCTGATAAGAATCACCTGGATCTGCACACAAAACATGTTCAGAAGAGTAGCATGAGTACACCCCAACGCTACACATTAGATGCCAAGCCTAATCTCGGTAGAGTAGTGACGAGGTCAGGTCCGGGCCCTACTGGGATATAATAATAAGATAAATGATATAATAAAATGAATAAAGACGAAGAATTTAATTGAAAGAATTCACTGAGAAATAACAACACATCATAATGATATAACAACAGGGGCGCTCCTGAGAAACCGTCTCGTAGTCCTGAAAGTAATTTCTCAATAGAGATCTCCAAAGATACCGTCTCGTAGTCCCAAAAGTAAATATGCAAGGAGATCTCCCAAGTTACCGCCTCGTAGTATCAAAGGTAAATGTGCAGGGGGATCTCCAGAGATACCCACAGATTTCAAATAAGCATTTAAGACATGTAGACATGCGAAACTAGGTTAAACATGATTGCTACACATGCTAGTATAACTCAATTAAGGTGTAGCATGCTACTACTCAGTGAAAATCTAGATTTTAAAATAATTAGCCCGTGTACGCACTCGTCACCATGCATACACAGCGCTAACATGTCATAGAAGTATCACAACAGTACCAAATCCTAAGTGGATTTCCCCCACACAATGTTAGGCAAGCCACTAACATCGAACCAATCTCAATCAACCAATAATAATGCCCTTTCCTCAATTATCCGACACCGAATTGCCCAAATCTAGCCAAAAACAATTACATACCATAAATACAACTATAATAGACTAATCTAATTAATGAAATCAAAAGTTTAACAAGAATATCGAAATTGACCCAAAATCGCGACCTGGGCCTACGTCTCCGAATCAGGTAAAAGTCACAAAATACGAACACCCATTCACCCATGGGTTCACTCGTACCAAAATTACACAAATCCGGCGTCAAAATCTCAATCAAAACTCAAATATGGTTGAAGAACATTTCCCATTTGTTTCCAATTTTCTCAACCCAAACCCGAAATTAAAGGGTGGAATTAATGATAGATTAGTGCGACAAAACCAAAAACAAGTGAAGAATCATTAATCAATCGATTCCTTAGAAAATCCATCAAAATTCCGTCTAAATCTGAGCACTCTATCTCAAGTTTTTTCAAAAATGGCTAAACCCTCGATTCAGAAATGTTATATTCTGCCCAGTGATCCCTTCTTCGCGAACGCGGAAGAACCCTCACGTTCGGGAAGCACAAAATTGCTTCAGTCCAAAATCTTTCATCGTGAACGCGATGCTTACTCAGCTCGACCCTACGTGAACGTGGGACCATCATCGCAAACGCGTAGGCACATTGCCTGAAGACTTAGTTGACCAGCTTCCTCTACGCAAATACAGGACCCTCATCCCGAACGCGTAGGATTTTTACCTTGGAGATTCATGAATACGGGACCAACATTGTGAATGCGAAGCACAAATCCCCTCCTGTCTCCAATTTCTCTTCACGAACGTGGAACTCCCCTCGCGAATGCGAATAAGGAAACCAGCAACTAGAAACACCAGAAATTCTACAACTTCCAAAAGTCCAAATTGATTCGTTAACCACGCAGAATCCACCCGAGGCCCTCGGGACTTCAACCAAACATACCAACATGTCCTATAACACCATAAGTACTTAGTCGAGCCCAAAAATTACATCAATCAATGCTAAAAACACGAATCACCCTCTAATTCAAAGTTAATGAATTTTGAAACTTCTAACTTCTACAATTGTCACGACCCCAAATCCTAACAGGTCGTGATGGCGCCTATCGTGGAACTAGGCTAGACAACCATCACAAAACTACACATTTGCTTTAATATAATTCCTCAAGATTCATTAAATACCAGCATAATAAGTAAATAAAATTTCTCTAAGTCTGTAAGCATTAATAACATAATTAAGCAGTCTAAACTAATCCCCCAAGACTGAAGTCAACCGATCACGAGCATCTAAGAAATAAACTAACTCTGCTAATGTCATAATAAATGTCTATGAATCAAATACTAAGTACTATATTATGAAGGGAAATGGAGAAGTTGCGGACGCTGGAAAGCTACCTCGAAATCGCAAACGCTGATGACAACGAGCTCGGACGACTACTACTCTGAACCAATACCTGGATCTGCACACAGGGGTGCAGGGAGTAATGATGAGTACGCCAACTCAGTAGTAATGAAAATAAATCATTGTCTGAAGTATATGAAACACAAAGCACAAAACACCAATCCATAAAACAGTAAAACATCAAGTCTAAATACAGTATACATAAGTTCGAAAACCAATTTCTAGAAAATCCTTAGAAATAAGTATATTTTCAATATATCTCAGTAAAACTCTTAGTAATATCAGTTTGAAAAATGAAGTGAATCATAGTCAAAACGCAGTAAAATATCATCATAAAACTGTCCTTCGGTCCATAATCATCACTCGTAACAATTTCCCTCAGCACCTTACCATCACTCAGTATCAGCCCCACGGACAACCTCATTGTCACTCATGCCTCCCAATAACACATCACTCGGCACTCGCACTAGTAGGTACATGTGCTCACTGGGGGTGTGTACAGACTCCGCAGGGGCTTCTACAACCCAAGTGCTATAAACAAGCCAAATCATGGCATCAATCACTCTCAGGCACTCGGCCTCTCTCATATCATAACACCCTCACAATATTGGCCCTCGACCTTACTCAGTCCGACACTCTCAGCATGCCACTCGGGACATAAATAAAACGGGGTTCTCGACCCAAAACAATATTTCATTTCAAGAAATAGTAATATCATCAAATAGGAGTGTCAACAATTTCACAAGAAAGACTGGGTGTAAAATCATAGTTTCAAAGTGAGGAATATCAGAAAAATAGCCCCCAAGGGGTTTAAAACAGATTGGCACTAGGCCCCAAACATGACTTACAGCCCAAGTATAACAAAACATAGTAATACTAATAACCATGTGCTTTAAAAGCGGTTTCACAACTCAATAGTTGCCTAAAAAGATACATTTTTTTCCAAATTTCCAATTCGTGCACGCCCCACACTCGTCATCCAGTGTGTGCGTCA
>ML271932.1:615-12337 GCA_005239495.1 Nicotiana undulata | reverse complement strand
GCTTCGAAAATTTCAAATGAGCTCATAAATTAGAATCTTGGACTGGAATCGACGGCCTCGAACAGGAACCTCGCGACTGAACACGGACCTCACCTGTACTGGAAATGAGCTGCCGGAAAACATATATATTGGGTCATATCCGTCATCCCCATCGTAGCAGTAATAGAGACACGGATAGACGAGGGAGAAAGAAGAACAGTAGCCGTCGCCGGTGGTCAAATCCGGCGGACGGCGGAGAGGATGCAGAGAGCGGGGAAGCTAGCTATGGTGGCATTGAAGTATTGGAATCGAGGCTTGAAATTGATATTCCTAATATTCAGCTTCTCACTTGAATAGTTCTCAATATTTTTTTTTTACAGAAAAGTAATCATCCTTAACTTTCAAAACTCATTTCTCAAAATTGTTGCCCTTTTTTTCAATCTGTTTCTCGTCACTTCCCTTTGCACTCCCATTCCCCGTTTCCTTTGCGTGTGTGTGCCCTCTTCCCCTTCTTTATGTCTAAGGGGAAGGTCTTAATTATATAGGGGAGGGAATTAGGGTTGTAGTGTGGGCAATTTGGTTGGGCCTGACATTTGGGCCCTAAAATTAGACCAATTTAAAACAAGGGCAAATTTTATTTTATTTTTTAAAAATAGTCATCTTACTACTAATTAAATTTTATTTATCAAAACGAACTAATTAATATTTAACTAATTAAATAAACTAATTGATTAAGCTAATGTATATTTTTTGTGACTTTTATATATTAAGCTATCAATTAAAGGGTAATTAATTTCTAAAAATGCGAATTAAACCTAAGATTACATGAAATGAAAAATGTGACAATTTTTATAAATTTTCTATTATTTTAAAATATTAAACATGCATGAAATGCAAATAAATAAAGAAAAGTTCCAAAAACTCATTAAAAGTTATTTTGATTATTTTTAGGAGTAATTTCCATGCGGGGAAAAAATTGGGTATTCACACTATTGATGCTACAATATTCAAATTTTTCAGTTTAAACAAACATGAATTAGTGAATATGAGTCAATTTTGGAATTCATTCTCTATTTTTTTTCTTTAACAAATTCCGAATAAGAAAAAATAATGTATCGTACAATAACATACAAATTAAAATTAAATTTCGTGAAAATTTGATAAAATACGACATCTACAACAACATAAAAACTAATAATAAATTTTATACAACTAATTATATAATATACAACTTATTTATAACTTATCTACAAATTTCATACATCATTTTTACCAGTTAAATACAACTACGATATCATACAATTTTAATACAATTTTCGTACAAATTTTATACAATATGTCTTATGTAGGTATTTTGTAAAAGATTTGTATATAATTTGTATGTAGTGTGTTCTTTTTCCTCTATGAAATTTCAATCAAAATTTCCTCTTTTAATACAATTTTGATACATATCAACAACTTTATGTAAAAATAACAGTATTTATAATTTAAATACAAATTTCATACAACGATTCATACATTAAATAACTATTTTTCAACTTTCATACAACATTCAAATAATAATAAAAAAAAATATATATATATATATATATAACTACAACAGAATACAACTTAAATATAATTTACATAGAATCATAATACATTATCGTAAGTATATTGTATGCCATGTGTTCTGCTCCTTCTTCTTCGAGTTTCAATCTGAAATTCAACCAAATCAAGTCTAATCTTCACCAAACACCTTCAAAATTAAGATATAAACTCCAAACAATATTCTCAATTGTTTGCACCAACACTCAATCTAAACAAATAATGGTTTTTGAAAACCCAAATTCGAATTTAAAGCTTCAAAGCTTTTTAATGACTGTTAATGATGGAGGGACAAATACCTATAAATTAATTGATTGACAATTTTAATTTGAACACCAATTGTGCAACATGAAAGGAAATTGCTAAGTTAAAACTTTATTGTAAAACGATTGAAGTCCATTGATAAATTCTATTAAAAATATATACAACATGAAAGGATAAAAGGAAGAAAAATGGGGGAAAGAACAGAGAATGAGAGATAGAGGGAATTGGTAATTATTGATTTATTATTCAATTCCTAATATAAAGGGATACTCATTTAAAACTAAATTGTATATAATTGGTAAATTGTATATGATCATGTAATTAAGTTAAAACTTGATAAGGGAAGATAATAAAGTTTTATAAATAGTATATGAAGGTAAAAATCCCTAAACACATGCAATCACATTCATCCGTTATTATTAGCGTTCAACAATTAAGACCAATTTCCACCGGAAGTATTGGGCTTTATTGCTATTGTTTACCTTGAAAATAGTTTTAACAATTATATTTGATTTGTGGTTCCAAAAAATATGTGATTTATTCTAATACTAGTTAATAGTTAAGAAATAATGAGTGTAAGTAAAAAGAATGTGATAGCCAAACCAACATTGTTGAGGTACCGGGGGCCTCGAGCTTACTGGAATCGGGGGACCTCGAGGTCAAATAATAGCAATAAATGAAGAACAATAAAGCTGAGAAATAATGTAGAGCACGTTAGACGAGAAAATCAGAGAATGTTCTATTGTAGTGAATGTTGTTCTTTACAAGAATGATTGGGGTCCCTTTTATATAGGAGGGGAGAATCCCAACATAGTACAGGTCTAATTATGACAAATAAATGTTGTTGGTACAGCTGTATAACGGCCTAGTACGGACTTGTACTATCTCTTGCTGACCTTATCAGCTCTAACCACGTGTCCTTGGGAGTTTCCCGCCTTTCCATGATGATCATCGATTTTATCCTGCTTCGAGGTTGGCCGTGATGGGCCTTCGATATACTCTCTCGAGGATCATGTTTTGAGATAGGTATCGGGCTTTACTTCGAGCACGAGCTCAGGATCGGAACATAATAATAGAGACCTGGAAATCGGACTCTCCGATATCGGCCGTATACATATAGTCCCCGTATTTCTTAGAGTGAAATAATAAGAAACAATTTGAATCTCGACCCTTCGCAACCCTGTGTGATGACTGTTGATACCCAATTTTTCCTCAAACTATTTTTAACCTGCATATATACCTTCAAAATCAAGTTCCATAACAATTGGTATTTTCCCATAATTTTTTCATATTTTTATTAATTTATTTCTAATTTATCCAATATTTATCTCTAATAATTAATTATAAATTGCATTACAAATGATTTCTTGACTTAATATATTATTGGTCTTATTAAGATCAAATTATTTCACAATTTAGTCAAATTGGCACTTTTGGCTATAATTGCAATAATTTTGCAATTATAGTCTAACCATATATTTTATGCTATTGATATCTAATAATTAGTCATTTATATTTTTAATTACTGATTAATCAATTTAATTTATCATCAATCTCATTTTTATAGTTATCATTTGGTTTTAATTGAGTATTTAACAGCTAGCCATTTTTTATTTAAATTCTAGCCCCAATTAAATCTGATCCCTACCCAATTTGACCAGCCCAATACCCAATTGAATAACCCAAAAGACCCCAGGCCCAATACCTTATCACACCCGACCCAATTCTTGTTAAATCCTTGTCGTTGATCTATTTTGATCAACGACCCAGATTAAAAACTTACCTAAATTAGACCTAAAGACAACCCCCCCTCCCCCCGTCCCTCATTCACTCCTGACACTCGTCTCTCTACTCTCTCTCTCTATCTCCCCGATTCTCTCTAGAGACTTCTCATCTCTTCATCTCCGATGGAGCCTATTCACCTCTTCCGGCCACCTTCCCTGCCGGAAACCATGTTCTCTCATCATTTCTCGACTTTGCTACACCGGGTATCACCACCTTGAGTCCCTCAGAGGAACCAGAAGGCGGTTCACTCACCCCATAGGTTCTCATGCCATTTCCGGCCACCTTTATCCGTCTGAGTAATATCTGTGACCTCTCCGGCTAGCGCCGGTGAAACTTTAAGGTTTTTTCTCATTTTCTATGGGTCCTCTGAAACCCTAAAGCTTATGGTTTTCCAATTTCTTCTAGATCTATTACAGATCTATGTGTGTTATGAGTTTATTGTTGTTTTCCCCAAAGGTTTCCCCCGATTTCTCTTAAATAACTCTTCATATTCAAACTAAGGTTTCAAACCCCTTTTTCAAAAACGATTTCCTTTCAAATTTTAAGTATTATTGTGTGACTTTCATTATGTTAAGCTTTCCCCTTCATGTCTGAGTTATTTCGTTAAAAAACCCTAAAGTCTTAGCTTTAACCCATGGCTTTGAGTTTGTTCTATTGTGTTCACTCCGTTCTCTTGATTATTCTGTGATTTCGTGATGTTTATTGCTTGTTAGGGTTTCGGGATGCTATTACCATGCTTAATCTGTGATTCATCTCTATTCTTTGTTTATCGATACCTCTAAACCATTACCTTTCCTGCTTGTATTATGCTTATTCAGTGATTCATGTCATTGTTCTATGTAAACCCCTAATTCCATGTGATTTTACTCTGTTTCAATCACTAGGGTTTCTGATTTTTCTCCTATCATGTGTTTACTCTGTATAACCTATGTTGATTCTTAAATCAGTACTACTCCTATTTTGAATCCCTAAATTCCTGTAATTGATTTCCTTTAATTGACTTCCTGTGACAATCTTTACGACTATCAGTTATTTCTTGCCTTAATTACTATCAATTGATTCCTACAGTAGTGCTTTAATGAACCTGCCCCCCACTCTGTGCTTACTATGTACGAAATCTTTCCTTATTTGCTATACATGATTCCTTTCCTTACTTGTAAACTTTTTCTTACCGTTTGAAGAGTTAACTCCCTTAATTAAGGAAGTACTCATACTATTCTGATACTGATTGATTATGAATCCCTTTGATTACTGCTTGACTTTGATTTACACCTTATTTACTACTGTTTTCAAAGCTATATATACCCCGGCCTCTTATTTTTCAATGGACAAACATAGACTAATCTGTGCACTCTCTTACACAACTAAACTTGCTCTCTCTCTTTCTGTGCTACTTGTTACTGATCTGAATTAGCCAGCTACAAGCCAAGGATAATTCTTGTGCATCTCTTAACCTCTGCTTTGGTGTTACTGTTCTCTCTCTTATACTGGTATGTTCTGATTTAAGCTTCAGTCATCAAACCAATATGTTTCTATTACTAGTTCAATTCCTTGTATTTTTTATATGCTCCTACTTATGATTTTGCTGTTCAACATGCAACTAGAGTTCTGAATCCCTCTACATGTTTAGTTCCGCCTTATTTGTGTTATGAATCTCCTCTACAAGTTTAGTTTCATTTACTCACAAATGACCAATGTGTCTCTCTACACTTAACATCTGCTCCTTATGTGAATCTCCATGCTGGTGACTAATATATTAGTTCAATCATGGTATCAGTTGTTTGGTTTATATGTTAATCTAATTTGACACTTTGTTATACCCCTGATCTCCCATGAACCCTTAGGAACTCTTAGATTGTATGACCATATGTGCTTCTGCCTGCCTCACAGGTTCTGTATTTGTTCCTCAAAACCTCTCACCCCTATTTGTGATTGTGAGACCACCCTGGGTCTTTTATGTGATACTAGATTTACTTTGTTTGAAATTGATGTTTTCCCAAAGATTATTTTCATCAGTTAAAAACTTTGTTATGAAAAACTATTTTCGTTAAGTCTCTCTCTTTCTCTCAAAACTGTTTTAAAACAGTTTCTTACTCAAGCTTCTCAGTACTATGAGCACTTTCACTATACTTTTAGACATTAGGTTCTGCCCCTCTCGTGCGAGCATTGCTTTGGGACCTTTGAGCCCCCTCTGAACTTTGACACATAAGAGCTGGCCCTTCCACACTGCACTTACTCCACCTTGTCTATGAAATCTGGGTGTGAGCACTTTTCGGGATCCTCTGAGGTCCTTAGGGAACTCTGACACACCCGGATTATGAAAGGTTGCGAAATAACACATGGCATTGAGGACCTGGAGACTTGGGCCTATTATGAAGGCTTCATATAGTTAACTTCTTCTTTCTCTTTTGGTTATGTAATTCATATTCGAAGGCTTGTAATAATTATTTGTAAAGAACAATCTTGGGGTGGATAGTGAAAATGGGTGGGGATATGCATGCTATAGCACTAGTAAAGGGTAGAGATCATGTTTCTAGGTTTACTTTCCGTATATGTGCAATGGCAACCATGTCTAGAAACAACATGTCAAGCATGCCATGCATAACATATTACCTAGGATTTATGGTATTGTATTCAGCATCTCATGCCACTTAGAAATCCTGATATAGGGTTAATGACAGCAACAGAATTACTGTTATAAGCTCATGCATACTTGTTATGCCATGCACACTTAGAAATCTTGTCTTAGGATAAACAACCTAATGAGCATCTCATCATCGCATATTCTGAAAGTCATGTTTAACGCTGTAATATTTGTGCATATAGAAAGCTTGTTTAGGATTCTGCCTCATTCTGAATTCCTACTTGTGCATTAGATATCATGTTTCAGGATTTTTATGCTCGCTTAAGTGCACCTAGTTTAACTATTAATGCATAAAAAAAGTACTAAACAACTTTGTTTGGTTTTCTAAATAATTGGTAATAATTCTATGTTCTTAACACCTAGAAGAGCATGTTTAGGTGATCTAATCTCAAACAATTTTCTTTTTCTCACTTCTGAAACTGGTATAATGTCTCATACCTAGGCAAGCCTTAGGTGATCAAACTGTTAAAAACTGGAAATCCGCTCCTTTGTATATGCTGCCTAATACTCAACAGGAGCTAACTCAGTAGGCAAACTGATTAGGATTCCTTCTGAGTCATAAGATAAGTCTGAATATCTGCATACATTATGAAAAACACCTAGACATCATGCTTTAGGGTTTTAGTTAACAATACTGCCCTCAATTTATGTATGAGACATGCTGTTTATGTGCAATGTTTGAGGAGGTATATGTGATCCCCTTTCCTGTTTTCCATGCTCCCTTTTAATTTGCAGTCCTACTTGTTTATTATATGTCGCCCTAGTATTTTACCTTTAAAACTTGAGGGTCAGCCTAGCACCTCCCTTATAGGATAGAAGTATTAAAATCCTCCAGGACTAATAGGAAAGGGACGGGTAACAACATGCATTAGAGTTCGTGACCAACACGCGCTTTAGTTACCTTCACGGGGTGGGAAAGGGTAGAATATGGATATGATGACCGGTGCGCTAATACCAAGTGTAGCCCCTCTTTGAGGAGTATCATACCGGGTATTGCATTGATGTGATCCATATTATAAACCTAGGATACCCTTTACTTTTTACATGCTTAGATTGTAACTCTTTTCAAAATCTAAATTTCTTTTTGTTTTCAAACATCCGTGTACTTGAGACTTAAATCCCCTATTATTATTTGAGCCCTCACTTGTTTGTTTTCTAAAGTTGTACAAATTCACAAAAAACTGTTTGGCCGGGAACCACACTTGTGGATCCTGAGGGGTGCCTAACACCTTCCCCTTAGGATAATTTCAAACCCTTACCCTATCTCTGGTTAACAACGTAGTTGTAAATGAACCCTTTTGGTGTCCTAACGCTCCTTTAAAAATTGTTAGGTGGCTACTCTCAAAAACACAAACCCCTTTCCCAAAAGGAAAGAGTTGTCTTAACCAAAAGTGTCATAAACCCGATCTCCGCGAGGAAAAAAGGGGCGCGATAGCATGGCGACTCTGCTGGGGATTATAAGGTTTTACCGTTACAAATCACTTTGTGAATTTGTCTGAGTATGATTTGTTTGATAGTTTCACCCTTTCCTTTCCCCCTCTTATGTGCAATTAGTTGTTTATCTCTTTCAAGTATTTATTCATTCCAAAAAGCAAAACTGACATGTTTCTTTGTTTTCCTTTGTAACCGCTTTAAATCATAATTGTTGTATTTACCGCTTTCTTAACGTGCAAATACGTGACAACCTACTTTTAATGCTTATTTGCATAATCATGCTCAACATTCATACTCCACTCGTGCCAAACAAATACTATAGCAACGCTTGATGAGTGGTTGCGCTCTTCCTATATTATTACCCCCTAAATTCGGAAAGGTTTATTTGCGGTAAAACTAGTCGATCAGCGGTGCAGTCGACGGTTTCGTGCCTTTCCCTCTTGAGTTGTCCGCTCAAGGGTACCAGTCTAAATTCCCATAGAAACCTCACTCTGTTGTATTGTTGCATGCATCATGGTCAAACCTAGCCAAGTTAAAGTGTTGTCTGCACGATAGCTCTTAAGAATGCCTTGTCCAAAAGTCCACTGGGTTTCCCTAAACCCAAACAGACGCCATCACGTTATGTGCATTTATTTGGGAACTAAATGCTTCATGCTAATTGTTGATATTAAATAGCCGAGTATGGTGGGGGTAAGGTTCTAACCTTGTTTGCCTTGCAGAAATATGAGGCACGAAGTCCCCAGATTCGGCATGGTCACCAACATCCACCCAAAATTGCTGGGAAGATCTACATTCTAGTGACAAAACACTCATCAAGAAATATCTGGGTAATCTGCTGTCCCTACTGGACATCCAGCCTAACAATATGGTGAGCTGGGGAAGCTGTTCGAGGGGAGCAAGAATGCCGAGTCTGGGCAAGGTCCTTCTGGGACCAAGTAGATAGGAATGTCTTTCTTTTCTTTAACAATGTAATAAGGCCAATGGCAATTAGTGACCTTTATTTACTGTTTACTTAGTGTCGTTTTGGGATTTGTCTATTTTCTTATCAATAAAATGAGGCATTTAGCATTTTAAGTTCTCCAAATCAACTTGTCGCTAGGCCTACCTCGGGCACAAAGAGGTTCCCAAATTAGGACGCGCTTTACATTCCCGCACTATGTGTTTAAATACTGCAATATTTTTTATAATCCTCACTGACTTGGCTACCTTTTGTTTTTGTTTCTTTTTTCTTTATTATTCCCGTCCCCAAAGGTTAGTTTGTGCACTCTAGCATCATCATCTTATCGCACAAGATCCAAGGGCCCTCCACCTACTCCTCCTCCTAGTCCTCCTAAAGGCAAGAACAAAGGCACGAGTAAGATGGAAGAATCCAACAATGCCAGGAAGGAGAACATGGTTGAACGGGTAGAGTCCACTGATGGCCAGGGTATTCGTGTCCTAAACGAGAACATGTCACCACTTGAACAGAAATTGCTGAAATTTCAAGAACAACTTGATCAGGTTCGAAATCTGGCCAACATGTCATTTTCCCTTAACGTCCCAGATGTCAACTTCCCAAATGCTCAAAACCCTACACCTCTATAAAATATCCCGAGACAACAGAATCATCCCGCAGCTCACCATCACGCCACTCCGCCAAAGAACCAAACTCTCCCGATACAATGCAATACTTGCCCCACCTCAAACAACACTCCACTACTTATTCTAGATCCTCAGAACCCCACAAAGGACCATTTCCACGCCTATAACAATCCCATCTACGGGGAAACCATGCCACACTTCACTCCACCTATCCCACACACGTCCGAGTCTGATCAAAAGGACTTACTTATCAAGAACTTGGCCGAGGAACTTAGGAAGCTGACCAACCGGGTTCAAGGTGTCGAGGGAATCAAGGGGGTCGAAGGGCTTAATTATGAAGACCTCTGCATACAACCTAATGTCGAACTGCTCGAGGGGTACAAACCTCCAAAGTTCGAAATGTTTGACAGTATTGCTGATCCGAGAGTCCATCTAAGGACCTATTGTGACAAGTTGGTTGGCGTAGGAAAGGATGAAAGGAACCGCATGAAGCTGTTCATGAGGAGTTTGAAGGGAGATGCATTGTCTTGGTACATAAGCCAAGATCCCAAGAAGTGGTCAAACTGGGTAAGCATGGAATCTGACTTTATGGACAGATTCAGATTCAATACAGAGAACGCACCAGACGTGTTCTATATTTAGAATTTGAAGAAGAAGCCCATAGAGACATTTCGCGAGTATGCTACTCGCTGGAGGTCCAAGGCTGCTAAGGTCAGACCCGCCTTAGAAGAGGAGCAGATGAACAAGTTCTTTGTTCGGGCCCAGGACCCGGAATACTATGAATGGTTGATGATGATTGAGAACCATAAGTTCTCCGACATTATCAAATTAGGTGAACGGATTGAAGAAGGTATCAAGAGTGGTATGGTCACAAATTTTTAAGCCTTGCAAGCTACAAACAAGGCTTTGCAGTCCGGCGGTGTGTCCAAGAAAAGGGACATGAGAGCCGTGATGGTTGGACAAAGAGCCAAATCCCCACTCAAATACCAAACTTGCCCAACACCTCCACTCACATACCAACCAACCCCAAATTACCAAGCACCACCCACTTACCAAGCTCCACCACCCACATATCAACCTACTTCATCCAAATACTCACAACCCGCTCCTGTCTACCACACTTATAATTCTCAACCATCCCATTATCAATCACCCCCTCCACTTCAAAACTTCCCTAGACCTCATCCTAATTTTGATTGCAAACCTCCAAAACAGTACACCGCCATAGCTGAACCCATCGACCAGCTGTATGAGAAGCTCAAAGTTGCTGGTTATGTCACCCCCATCCTCGCTATAACCCCTAAGAATCCTTCTCAGTGGGTTAACCCAAACAAATCCTGTGCATACCATTCCGGTATGAAGGGGCACACCATCGATGAATGCCGCTCTTTGAAAGACAAGATACAGTCCCTTATTGATAACAAGATCATTGTGGCAAAAGATCTCGCTTCGAACGTCCACAACAATCCTTTGCCAGACTATAAGGGTGGAGGTATCCACATGATTGAAATAGAAGATGATTGGGATCCTGAGGGATCAATCGGGTTGATCACAGAAGGCGATGACCCAAAGAAACCGGCAGTCATCCTCAACCCGATCATAGTCTAGGTTCAACCGTCTGAGGATGCTGAGGTAAATATGTCCATACCTCTTGAGTTTGAAGCAGCGCCACCCGCAAAGACACCAGCACCGATTGAGATTGAATTCGTGTCTCCGGCAAATGCACCTGCACCTTTTGAGGTTGCAACCTTGCCACCCCAGGCAGATATTGCATTTGAAGTAAGGATAGCCGCACCAATCCAGTGGCGATGTCAACCACGCCACCCTTCTATACAAATGCTATACCTTGGGACTATACAGGCGAGGCGACAAGAAAAGGCAAGGTCAAGACTGAAGAAGTTGTCGCATCATAGGGTATGACAAGAACTGGTAGATTACGCGATCGCGGACCATTCCTCGCGATCGCAATGAACAAATTCCAGTTGCATAAACACCAGAAAACCAGCAGTGTTTTCAAGGCTAAACGAGTCCGTTAACCATCTGAAATCAATCCCGAGCCCCTCGAGACCCCAACCAAATATACCAACACATCCCATAACATCATTCAAACTTAGTCGCACTCTGGAAACACCAAAACTAACATCAAAACACCAAATTTGTATCGGATTCAGGCCTAAGAACTTTGATATTTCTAAAATTTACCAATGATGCCGAAACTATCCAAATCAACTTCGATTGACCTGAAAATTTGCAGACAAGTCCAAAATAACATTACAAACTTGTTCCAACTATCAGAATTCCATTCCGACCCCGATAGCCTATTTTCCACTGCCGACCGGAATCGCCAAAAACTAACTTTCACCAATTCAAGCCTAATTCTACACTGGACATCACAAAATTATTCTGAACACACTCCTAAGTCCCAAATCACCTAACGAAGCTATTCAA